>KE371834.1:831566-870630 GCA_000418225.1 Zizania latifolia | reverse complement strand
CCCGCCCGCCATGCCGCCACCGTCCCTCCTCTCCCTCCTCCCCGCTGCGTCCATCTCCCCGCGAAGCCGCCGAGCCGCATGGAGACCCGCGGTCGCCAGCCGCCTCCCTGCCCGCAGAACGCGAGGTCCCTCGTCGCTCCATGCCTCACCCTCTTCCTCCTCCTCCAGCGGCGGGGGAGGTGACGAGCTCCACCTCCTCGAGAAGCCGTTCCCGTCCCCCTCCGCTACCGAGGAGGAGGATTCTGAGGCTGAGCCCGAGCCCGCTCCGGCGCTGTCCACGGAGGAGGCTCTCGCGCCCTTCCTGAAGTTCTTCCAGGTGAAGAGCTCCGAACCCGACGAGGACGCGGCCGCGGACGGCGGCTGCGTGGAGGAAGACGCGCAGGAGGGGAGTGCCAGAGCTGGCGCGGGTGGGAGTGGGGTCATTTATTACGATCCCAAACCCGGGGACCTTGCGGTCGGCGTTGTGGTCGGTGGCGATGGGAGGACGCTCGACATCGACGTTGGCGCCGGGGGCGAGCCGGCACTGATGCTGGACAAGGAGGCGGTGCCTATGTCCAGGGAGGAGCTTGAGTACCTGGAGTTCGACGTTTCGTCAAAGGATGCGATCCAGTTCGCCACGGAAGGGAAGGTGGGAGTCGTGGTCAGCGGTGGGGAGGGAAAAGGAGAGATGACTGGTGGGAGGAACGGGAAGGGGAAAGGTTCGCCGGTGTTGGGCGTAGGGACGGTGGTGTTCGCGGAAGTCCTCGGTCGAACACTTAGCGGGCGGCCGCTGCTCTCCGCGCGCCGGCTGTTCCGGCGCGTCGCGTGGCGCAGAGTGAGGCAGGTTCTCTATGTCTCTCCTCTCTACATTTGTCGAAAATTGATGAACTGATCTTCTCTTAATGGTAATTTGATAGTTCAACATCTTTGTGAATCTTCATACACTAGTAGTCCTAGACAAATTTTTGACATAATCCAACAATTCAAACACACCAGTACACTACGGAGACTTGACTTCCTTGGTTAGTAAGCAACTTCATTTGCTCGGATGGTGTAAATTGGGAGCGTTTGAAATCAAGTCTTTATAAATAGGTCTCATTGGTATTGATTCCTATGTTTATGGCTCCTTTTCGCAGTCTGTTTAAGCTATTACACTGTAAAACTTAAGTTCCTCAGGAATGCAAGGAATTATATGTTTGCCGATCAATGAGAAAAATATGTACCAGTACATTTTTTTGCTTTCTTGATATTTTGTTTGAATGACAATACTAAGATCGATGGCTATCCTTTTTTTAAATTCAGAGTGCTCTTATATATGACTTTCTGTACACACCTTTGTCCAGATCAAGCAGTTAAATGTACCTATCAAGGTTAAAATAATTGAATGGAATGCTGGAGGCTTGCTGACAAGAATTGAGGTATAGTTTACTGTACTACTTCACATGGTCCACCTTTTCATTTTAATGGCTAAACTCACATCAACACTCAGGGGCTTCGGGCATTCCTCCCTAAACCTGAGATGATGACTAGACCAAGAAACTTCACAGATCTGAAGAATAGTGTAAGTACAGCATCATATGTAATATTGTTTTGTATCCCTTCTAGGTACTTGAAATCTGCATCATGCTGCTCTCCAGCTGTGGTATATCAGCATGTGCACGACTTATGGTTTTTATCTGTTTTATCAGCTGTTTTTTAAGAAAGTTTCACTGATTCATGACAAAATACCGTCTCTACTCTCTACTGCACAGGTTGGTCAACAGATCCATGTTTGCATTACAAGGATCGATGAAAGGAGTAACGAAATTATAATTAGTGAAAAAGAGGCATGGGTGAGTTACATACTAAATTTGGGATTCTTGGTCTAGCGGTTTACCAGACTGCTTATAAGCACTAAGTTATGCAAGAGACCATTCTATTTAAAATCTGCTTTTGCTACATATCTTTGGAACACACTCTCTGAGTAGTTCTTAAAAAATTTCTCACTTGTATTAGGCAATGACATTCCTTAGGGAAGGAGCTCTTTTGCAAGGGACAGTCCGCAAATTATTTCCATATGGTGCACAAATTAGAATTGGCGAAACTAACAGAGGGTAACATCTCTAACATGTTTACAGATTGCTGCATATGTCATTTCTTGCTGTTCATCTGAATTTCATGGATCACCAGAAATCAAGTATGTTTAAGAGTGGCATACTCGTATTTGTACCAAACAAAGTTTAGAATTAGCCAATTATTTATAGGACAATACAATTTTGTTAAAAATAGAAGATAATTCGGTATGTATTTGATTTTAGCGACATTGTTAGGAGTCTTGAGTTTACATGACATAGTTAGAATTCTTAAACTTCATTGTCAGAACAAAGGATTGATTCTATTCAAGTGAAGCATGAGGTTTACCAATTGAATTTTGGATTGATGGGCTTCATTACAAATTCTCATATTATGCCAAATAATGAGGGCTCTCTGCTGCATTGATCTCCTGGCTTATTGTTGTGCTAGATTCCACTGAAAAATGTCCTAGACAACTGCTAAACTTTACATGAGTCCTCAATCTTATTCATGTAAGTAGATCGCATAATGATTTAGTATGTGTATCTATCTGCATACTGTCATGCTTTCCTTTGATGAGTTCTGTTGCCTGCATTGTGGACTGTTCTGCATTTTTTGTTCTTTCTAAAGTTAGTTTGGCTCATGTACAGTCCAGTATAATATATCTTACTCCACTGTGATGGCATGCCTGTGAAAATCTAGAAATGGATAAATTTTGCATGCCAGATGTACGGGTCCATAATATTTAGCAATTTGCAGTGGTTTGTTACATATATCAAACATAACACACGGCCAGCTGACATCCGTTGGTGATGTGCTAAAAGTGGGCGAGAAAGTGAAAGCTATCGTAATTAAATCAACTTCTCCGGACAGAATTGCTCTCAGGTACATTTTAGCAAGCTTGTAAGATCTAATTTCATCCAAATATAACTGCATAGTTACCTTCACTGCATAGGAGGCCGTCTGCTGTTCACTATGTCCATTGAAAGTAATCGTGTCTCCCTTCGTGCAGTACTAAGGACCTTGAGAGCGAGCCTGGACTGTTTATCTCTAACAAAGAGGTCAGAAAACTTTAAATGGATTTCTCCATCTGGACCATCGTACACACAACTAATGCCAGCAATATAGACTTGTCTGTGTTCAGGTTTATCACATTTTTCATTTCGTATGATCGCAGAAGGTGTTCTCCGAAGCTGAGGAGATGGCTCAAAGATATCGGGACCAAATTCCAGAGACGTCTCAACCATCTGAGTTGGACTCCTCATGCGACGACACTGTTCCCTTCGATGATGAGGCAGTCTCTTATGCGAACTGGAAGTGGTTGAGATTCAGCAATTCCGACAAAAAAACAATCTTAAAGCCTCGTGCTGAATCGGGACCGGGGTTGTAGTTTGTAAACATGCGATACAGGAAACCTCAATTTCTTTTTTTTTCCAAAGTCCAAAGCTAACTGCCGAATATTACGTGGTTTTCTGTAGCAACTGTGATCGTTACTGGTTGTTTCTGCATCACTGCAAATAAACTTCTGGAACGCAGCTGCAGCCGTGTCCCGTTCCCTTGTCTTGTGCTCTTCGTGAATCTGGCTGGAGCACGCGGTAGGGCGGTAGGTTACGGCCCACGCTGCCAGAGTTTGCCCGGTCTCTAGCCCTTATCAGTCGTCTTAAATATCATTTTCTAATTTAATATTGATAACAGTATTTTAGTACGTCGGATGATTTTGATGCTCTACTAAAAATTATAATTATTAGTTGATAAACTTCTCATGGAAAAATGGACAGCTCTCTTATGGGGAGAGTATGATACTCATCGATGTTTGCCTCAACAGTATACCTATATATACAATGGGAGTGTTCCTATTATCATAGAAGATTCATCAGAAAATTAATAGTATCATATCTCATTTTTTATAGGAATGGTTGGAAAATAAAAAGATATATCACATGATGAAATGGTAGTCTTTGTGTGCTCCAAAAGAGGTGGGGGTATGAACTTTGTGGATATCAGAGCTATCAATCAAGCCTTACCGTGTAAGTGGATTTACAATCTAGAAAAGGGGCATTCTAGTTGCTGTTATGATATCCTGAGAAAAAAATATAGACTGGATAGAGGGGTGTTGCAATCAGATATGCACAGAGGGTCTTACTTTTAGAAATGTTTAAATAAGTTGAAAAACTGGACACTCTTGGGGTGTGGTTTTCAAGTCCGAGCTGGCACAAGGGTCTCCTTTTGACACGATGTGTGGTATGGGGATACCCCTTTAAAAATTAGGTTTCACAAAATTTTTGAGATGTGCCATTCCAGAGATGCAACAGTAGCAGAAACTGTGGAAATGTTTCATAATAATGTGCTGATAAGGAGATCCTTAATGTTAGAAGATATGGAGGAGTGGCAGGATTTTTGTTCTATTATTCTCAATATAGAAATGGACAATGGTCTCAAGATGAGATAATTTGGCTCATTGATAAAAAGGGCTTCTCATCCAAATCAGTGTACAGACTGATTACAAATAGGGGGTGGTAGATGTCGACAATATGAGAATTTGAAAGTGTGGCTTGCCTCTTAAGGTGAAAATTTTCACTTGGCTGATGTTGAAAGGGAGAATCCAGGTAGGAGATCAGTTGAAAAGTATGAATTGGAGAGGTGATCCGACGTGTAAGCTTTGTTGGCAAATTGAAACTGTGGACCACTTGATTTTCAGTTGCCATCTGTCACAGTTCATGTGGGTTTTTCTTAGAGAGACATTAGGCTGGGACCTAGTGGCTCTTCATAGAAGGGGTTTCTCTGAGGTGCTGGGGAAACTCAGGGATGCGAAAAAAATCTCTATAGCAATCCAAATTTTAGGGGCTGGGGTTTGGTCTATTTGGCTTTTGCGAAATGAGTTTATTTGTTAAAATAAAATTTATTTGAATGCTTTTCAGGTTATTCATAAGCTTATTCTGTTCCTCACTCAGTGGCTTCAACTGGTCCCAGTTCGGCTGAAAGAAGAAACATCAAGGTGCTTAGAATTGCTCCGTGCAAGACTTCATCAGCTAATCCATCTGGCGGAGTCTCCAAACTCAGGCATGTCGAATTAAAGGGATCTGGTGGCGGTGACAAGAAGTGGACAGAGAACATTGCTAGAAGTAGTGTGCTCTCTTTCTGTTGGCTTTTGGACTGGTGGTGTTAAGCTAGCTTCTGCACTTTGATGATGCAGTCTGTTTCTTTTTGGGTGGTACCTCAGTGATATCTTGTGTGGCCTGTGTATATAGGTTTCTAAAACTGTGCCGGGAGATATTACTGTAAACTGGTGTTTTGGGATCTGGATGTAAAGTCGGTAACCCCGATAGTGTGATGGTACACTTATCTGCTTTCAAGTAAAGCAAGGCTCCCTGTTTTAGGGATGCCTTTTTCTAAAAAAAATTAGTTGATAAATTTATGGTAACACTATTGAACCGAAATTCTGATCGGCTATGTGTTTGGCACGAAGGAGATAGGCATGTCAGGCATACTACATATTGCAGATTTGGTTTTGAGTCCTACCAAATTTTGGTAGGATAGTTGTTTGGAGAAATGACTACCACTGTACTTAAGGATTGACCAAGAGCTGATCAAGAGACATTGAATTTCGAAGCACCCTCTGAGGACTTCTGGACTCTGACTAAAAGATTGCTTCGGAGCCCCCTTCATGAGCTTTGGAGCCCCCTTCATCAGGTTTGGAGCCTCCTTCACCAGGTTCAAAGCACCCTTCACGAGGTTCGAAGCCCCCTTCACCAGCTTCGGAGCCCTCCTTCAGTAGGTTCGAAGCCCCCTTCATCAGGTTCGGAGCCTCTTTCACCAGGTTGACTCGAAGGTCCTAAAACCACTTCGGAGTAAGGGCCAAAACAAGGGGTTCCAGTTCTCTCTGACAAGACATGTACTTTACGGTGTTCATATGGTATTTTACCATGTTACTCCTATATAATCATCTGTATATCACTGCTATAGTCGGTTGTAAGTAGAGAGTAGTTTGATAACATCCTGTTTATGTTGTGCCTATAAATACCCTCCTCCTTGTAAGGGGGAGAGGATCGAACACTAGTAGTGTTAATCAATACTACTCCTGCACAAAGGTTATTATCCATTTCGGAGGCCTCGAATAGAGTTCGAACCCTAGTCTATACTTTGAACCCTTTGAGGTTCTAAACACTAAAAACATATTGTGTATTTTTTTATTACGCCAACAATTGGCGCCGTCCGTGAGGAACCTAGTTCTAAATTAGCCTCTCTACCACAATTTGCACAATCAACTTCAAAGCATACCTCTAAACCTAGGAAGGACCCATTCGACCTGAGGTTTCCTAGGGGCTGCGGGGCCCTCCGCAGGCCTCCCTTCAACCTGGGAAGCCTCCCTTCGACTTGGGGCTTCCTAGAGGCTACGGGGCCCTCCATAGGCCTCCCTTCAACCTGGGAAGCCCCCTTCGGCTTGGGGCTAGGACTTCCCAGGGGCTGCGGGGCCTTTCGCAGACCTTCCTTCAACCTGAGAAGTTCCCTTCGGCCTGGGACTTTCCAGGGGTTGTGGGGCTCTCTGTGGGTCTCTTCAACCTGGGAAGCCCCCCTTTGGTCTAGAACTTTCCAAGGGCTACGGGGCCCTTCGCAGGCCTCTCTTTATCTAGGAAGTCCCCCTTTGGTCTGGGGCTTTTCAGGGGCTGCGGGACCCTTCATAGGCCTCCCTTCAATCTAGGAAGCCCCCCTTCGACCTGGGGCTTCCTAGAGGCTGTGTGGTCCTCCGCAGGCCTTCCTTCAACCTGGGAAGCCCCCCTTCGGCCTGGGGCTTCCTAGGGGCTGCGGGGCCCTTCGCAGGCCTCCGTTCAACATGGGAAGCTCCCCTTGCCTGGGGCTTCCCAGGGGTTGTGGGGCCCTCCACAGGCCTCCGTTCAACCTAGGAAGCCCCTCTTCAGCCTGGGGCTTCCCAGGGGCTATGGGGCCCTCCGCAGGCCTCCCTTCAACCTGGGAAGCCCCCCCTTCGGCCTGATTTTCGAGGGGCTACGGGGCCCTTCGCAGGTCTCTCTTCGGCCTAAGACCTCTGGACCTCTGGAGCCTCCACCAAAACGCCTCGCGAGGCAAGGATCGCTGTAGTCAAAGGTAATTAATGTTCCTCTAGGGAGAGACTTCACATATAAATCGGCTTCGGACAATTTTAACCTAGCGGGGAACGCATCGTTACGCTTTTATGGCTTCGACAACCCCGTACAATGTATTTCCGTACCGCTACCCGAACATTCGGTTTCACGCAAGACAAATAAAGCCAACACGCTTATAAACATACAACATACTGGTGTGATCCGCTCTAACATTATCGCTTCACAATGCCACCGAGCCCGAAGTGATAAGAACAGAGACATATGTGCCTCCGGGTCCCAAGCGCCCCTTGGTTCGAAGCATTGCTTCGCTTCTAAAAAATACCGGTGTGATCCGCTCCACCATTATCGCTTCACAGTGCCCTCGGGCCCGAAGCGATAAGAATAGAGACATACGTGTCTCTAGGTCCCAAGCGTTTCTTGGTTCGAAGCATTGCTTCACTTCCTAAAAAATATCGGTATGATCCGCTCCACCTTTATTGTTTTACAGCGCCCCTGGGCCCAAAGCAATATGAACAAGGGTTACAGCGTATCTCGAGCTAACACCTTGATATGTACTCTTGGGTTCTAAGCAACCTAAAACATTCGAAGCATCCATTCATATTGTGAAATAACAAACAACAATTATAACCTCAAAACTACACGTTCGCAACAATTACTATGTACGCATGAAACGCTCGCAGCACCTATACGCTATGCTAGTACCTACCACGAGCAAAGGCGGAGCAGTGAAGGCGTATGTGTACAAAGTAGGTTCAATCCAAACGTTCGAGATCATAGAAAATACGTTTTATTCACAAAAATCTCAAACTACGAAGATGAAGTGCCTCATCAGATACACTTCAAATACCAAATATACTACTTCCTCTTGTTAACTTGAATATGGAGTCTCCTTCACCAGCTTCGGAGCCCCTTTCATCAGGTTGACTCAAAGGTCCTGAAACCACTCCGGAGTAAGGGCCAAAACTAGGGGTTCCAGTCCTCTCTGATAAGACATGTACTTTACGGTGTTCATATGGTATTTTACCATGTTACCCCTATGTAATCCTCTGTATATCATTGCTATAGTTGATTGTAAGTAGAAGGTAGTTTAGTAACATACTGTTTATGTTGTGCCTATAAATACCCTCCTCCTTGCAAGGGTGAGGGGATTGAACACAAGTAGTGTTAATCAATGTTACTTCTGCACGAAGATTATTATTTATTTCGAAGGTCTCGGGCAGAGTTTGAATCCCTGTCTACACTTTAAATCCTTCGATGTTCTAAACACTAAAAACGTGTTGCATATTTTCTGATTACGCCAACATTAGCGTTGTTTTTGTTTGATGTATATTTATACTAATAAGAGATAAAAGTGTGGACGATGTCAAATATTTGGTAGTAACAAATTGGTGTGCTACCTATCAAAAAATTGGTAGAGCAAATTTTGGTGTGGTAGCAATCCAAACTGGCCCATGGATCCCATCGTTGCAAATTGCCATGGTTGGCGAGGTTGCTTTCCAGATCAGCCGGCGACTCTCACACTTCGCTCTGAAAAGTTCGTTCGTATGGCCTCGCTGCTGGAGTCGGACAGGCTAGCCTTTTACAGAAACCCGCTTCGATCAGCAAGAATACGTAAACACCGAACGTGAGATCAATCGACTTGTCGAAGACTTTCAATCGAGTGAGATGGATGAACAGCCGGCGACGAAGCTGATGACTTGATGTCCACTGCTCGTCTTCCTGCATTTCATTTTGCTCTCTATGATCATATCCATCAGTCCGAACTTCCTGTCGAGCAGTTAGAGCAGAAAATGGTTTGCCGGTCTTTTCATCGTACGATTGAAAGCTTGGAAATGTGGCATATTTTATCATGGTGATCTGACGACGCCCTTTATTTTGATTGAATGTGCCAGTGCAATCGCCAAGAGTGGGGTATTAGCATCGATAGTGTGATTTAGGTGTGTTTAGTGAAAGACCGGGTAGGATGAGATGGTGTCACTGTTTAGTTGATAGATAGAGTAGGATACCGTGACTTTTATAAGAAAATATTCTCCTATATATTAGACAAGTTTATATCATAAAATTTACAGAACAAAATTATTTTATTTGAAACGTAAGTAGATCCAAAACCCTAAAGTGAAATGGAGTCATATTCTTAAAAACTGAAATGAAGTTATTTCCTTCTTAGAAACTAGAATTGAAACATATCATTCCACTCTGTTCTTGAACAAATTAGTCGTTTGTGCTTCTAGATGACAGTGACAGTTCACCTCGAAGGTAGCATTGCCAACAAGTTTATTTCTATCGCGTTGGTTAACTACTTTATAACCTTACCAACTCTTCTAGTATATTATAGTTGAACTTTGGCGTTTTTCTTTTTCTATGTGTTGCTAATGGCACTTTTGCAAAGATGATAGCGAGACCTTAACTCTAGGTCTGTTGTTAGATGTCTGCATTTATGAACTCATAACATAAATGGCACCATGAGATTCCTCAAACAGCAGAAGCTTCAATTCAGTGACCGGCATATGTTCAGGAAGTTCAAAAGTCTCGACTAAGCTTTTGGAATATTTTAAAATAATCAGAATTATAATATAATACTGATTATTAGATAAATAGAGAGATGACCGGTTTTAGTTGCTCCCACCGTTTTGCAATGTAAGTCGTTTGACTTCTTTTAAATTTAAACTTTTTAACTTTAACTAATTTTATAAAAATATACGTTAACAATTACGGTATCAAATTAGTTTCATTAAATATATTTTAATAGTGTATTTATTCAATCAAATTTCATTAATTCTGCGGTTGAATCTACAGGGAGTGGAGAACAGAAAACATTTTTTCAGCTTTTAGCAACATGAACACGCAGGCGAGATATGCAATTGCAGGCATCCATCCCATCGCCTCTCGAGCGTACGATGAGACGTCGCCGATTCATATCGGACAGTCGCTAGGGACGTGTTTGGTTCCTTGTATTTGGACCGGCGGATCCAGGATCCACCGTATATTGTCAAAAATACTTACGTTTGGTTGGTCAGATCCACTGTAGTAACTTGTATCCGCCGGTACAGGTATACGATTGCATCCAGGATCCCCAGAGCACCCTAAATCGATATTCTCCCCCGATCCAGGACCGAGCGAGCAGGAGGGAGCGAAGAAAGATCCTCGCTAGGGTTACCTTCGCAGGTGAGACTCCACCATCACACTGCGCTTCCCCGCCGGTGGACCGCGCCTCCCCGCCGCCTCCCCGCGCAGCCTCCCCTCGCCGCCTCCCCGCGTGGGCTCGTGCCGCCGCCCTGCACGGGCCCCTGCCGCCGACGTCCGCAGCCTCGCACGGCCTCACGCCCCGTGTGGCGAGCAGCCGCCCCTCTGCCTCTTCTCCCTTTCTCTCTTCTACCCTACCTCTTCTTTCTTTTTTTTCTGATTTTTTCAGCTACAAGGAATTGTCTCCTTCTCCTTCTTCAAATATCCTCCCCTTGCAATGTGAATGATATTTATCTACAATGTGAATGACGCTTGCTATGTTATTTGATTTGCAGGGAGGTAGTAGGCTGAATAATTGTTGTATCAATCGCCTACAACGAGCTTTGCTTGAGCAACGATAATTTCTATCAAACTGAAACATACATTGAAATGTACATGAATTGAGTCATATTAATTTCTAATAGCAATTTATTGATTGTGAACATTTTTAGATGGATGATATTGCTGTGAAACGTTATAAAATCATTAGGAATGCTACAGGACTAGTAGCTACCATATGTGCGTATACCTTATTTGTGTATAGGCGTGCTGGTTATAACCTACCTATCACATATGGTCCTTTAGCTGAAAGAGATAAAATCAAGATGGCAAATCTTAGGTTCATTTTTCACAATGATGATCGGCACTGTATAGAGTAACTCTGAATGAGAAGAGCTTTTTTTTCACTTGTGCACACTTCTTAGGACGAGAAGGCTAGACACAATTAACTGCTCAATTGAGGAACAAGTTGCCATGTTCCTGCAAGTGGTTGGGCACAATTGTAGGTTTTGATTGATAGAGCTTAATTTTAGAAGGGGTTTAGAAACGATCAGCCGTTATTTTCAAGAAGTATTGTATGCTATTGGAGAGCTACGTGGAGAGATGATTCGGCCTCCGTCCCATGACATCCACCCAAAAATTGTAAACGGCCACAGATTCAACCCATACTTTAAGATACTAGTTTAACCTTGCAATGAAATAATTTTTTGCCATTCCAACCCTGCACTGATTAGCGAGGAGGAGGTTGTTGTGTTTAATGGAATGATTGGAGCAGTAAAGGACTTGGCATCTGCTATCAGGGAGTCTGCACATGCTGAGGCACACCCAGGGGTTTACAATGCTGTGATGACACTTCCTAGGTTCACTCCAGATGCCTTACTATCTGCTCTAGGTTGGTTGTATGAACACAAGGCACAAAGCATTGGTTTTGTGCAGATGAATGATGATCATCGTCGTATATGGATGAATCGTTGGATTATAAAGCACTACTTGAATGAGTAGTGTGTTTCTCACTGACCACTAACCTTTTGCCTAATTAGTTGATGGTTGATGGATAATCCTCCCCCTACAGGCCCTAACTATTTATGTACGATGAAACTATGAATATCTGGTTGTGTGAATGTGTGGATTGTGCACACCTTTTGTACTTATGTAGGGCTTGATTACTAAATATGTAGTGATTGTGGGACTATACTGTAGTGATGGTGTCTACAAGACACATCTTTTGTAATTATGTAGGACTTGCTTGAAGTGTAAGCTAACTTATATATGTATGCTTATGCTTCTTTGTTATGACAAATATTGATCTTTTTATTACTGAATTCTCTCTCAATTTGTTAGCAAATATCTAAGCAAATATCATGATATGAAGAAAAATTTATTCATTATCAAAAATCTTTTCATTATCAAAATAATTTTGTTATGACAAAAGTCAAGAGATAACCATACCACCTCTCACATTCGAGGTAACCATATCACACTAAAACAGCCAACCAAACAACTTCACAGTCCACTGTATCCGCTCATACAGTCTCATATATAGCCTACAAAACACAGACTCATTCAGTCTGTATCTACAGAAATAACCTATCAAACACTCTTCTTTTTCAAAATACGACTCTGTTTATCTAGCTTCCCCACATCTAGGATATACAATCCCACCCCTGAAAGCAACCAAACGCACCCTAGGTTCTTCAGCGGATCAGATGAAGCCAAAGAAGTTCTCTGTAGCAGACGGTTGGTGACATCTTCTCCATCAATTCAGTCCTGAATCGATCTCGCTTGACCTTTCGTGAGCACTATCTCCAGACATAGTACTCCCAGAAAATTGAAGGCCGGCAATGGCAGCTCAGGTATCCAATTTACTACGTCCTCTTGTTTATATTACAAATTGTTTGATTTTTTAAATTAGATTTTCTAACTTTAACTAAGCTTAAAAAATACATTATCATCTACAGTATCAAATAAGTATACTCGTAAAATATATTTTATGATAGATTTAGTAAAACTAATTTAATGTTATAATTGTTTGTATATTTTTTCATAAAACTAATCAAAGTTTGAGAAGTTTGGTTTATAAAAAACTAAATTATAAAATAAAGCTGAGGATTTAGGATTTAGGGTTGCTTCACTACTTGCCATCGCCAATGGCCATTGAGCTACTTAGCCATTAGTGTAATAGTGGATGTCACTCTGTCAAAGTAACTGCACTGTCTGCACATGAGCTTTTCCAACCGATGGCATGTTCAGTGGAGCAGTACATCACAAAACCATACCACTTCTGCTGCTTCAATGGAGTGCTCGTTAATTTGGAGAAGTGAATTAATGCAATCTATCCTCCGCTCGCTCGTGCCGCCGTATCCGGTGTCCCACCACCGCTTGCCCGTAACTCCGGCCGCCCTTGCCTCGTACGAGAAGGCGCCGCGCACTTTAACTGAAGCGCACTTTAACGAATTTCTCAAATTATAATTATCAGTTCAATTTAAATGTAAATGTAAAGTTCAATTATAATTACCCACCCTAGTGTATATAAATAATATTGATTTATTTGCTTTTATTAGCTCAAAATATATTTCACATTACTGTTTTTTAAATGAACGTCTCAAACACACTTTTAATTATGCTCGACACTGACCGTGCTTAACCCAGAAGAAGCTGCCGCCTGCATCATCACAAATTCATAATCGCTATCAACTGAAGAAAGGACAGCGGCATCTCACCCAACGAAGCGCCATTAATTAACTAATTAATTCCGTCAATGGATGCATCATGTATTCGTGTGCTTGCAGGTCCACGCGAGATCATCGCCTCAGCATTACGTTACCTTGAAGTCTTGAACGATATACATAATTGCGAATCGATTAATCTCACGTTGTCACGTGGATGCATGACTGCGTGTGATTACAGGCAGGTGTAATCACGGTTAGCACTGCAACTAACAGGTCTCGGCCGTCGGCAAAAAAGTCAGAGGCCAGCTGCGCTGCATGCATGCAGAATTTGCAGATCTCGATAGGCGATGGCCCGGGAGATGCCGGTGGTTGCCTGGTCTTGTTTCTTTCGTCCGTGTCGCCGGGCCGCACAGCTCTTCATGCTTCGTGATCTTGCTGCGGCCGTCGGGTACATTTCCCTCTGCGAATCGTTCAGTCCAAATTTCTGCTTTTTTGTTAAGAGATAAGATGAAGTTATTTTAGTTGAAGAAATATCGATTTTAAATTTAGGGATAGCTCTATTTAAAAAATCACACAGATGTCGTCAAATTTCTTCCATAATGGTATATATTCATGGTCCACATCGCCGAATCATCTCTCTGTCAAAGAGCCACCTCGCTTGCCATAGCTGTTCTTGCCACCACCGTTTCCGTCAACTACCGTCTCACGCAGAATCACTCTGCCCTGACTAACTACAATGACTCACTTGCTGATCACCGTGTGTCGCTGAGACAACACTGACTGTTGGCTCTCCATGCATGGTGATCCCTTTCACATCATACTCATGGGCAGGGGCGGAGACAAGCCTGGGGCAGCTAGGGCTTGAGCCCCAGGCCTGCCTCTAAAGATCCATTAAATTTATATTAAAATTTTATGTAGATTTTTGAAAAAAATAAAAAACAGTGTATTTAGCCTCAGGCGTTAACAATTGCTGGCTTCGCCCCTGCTTATGGGTAACAGCACCAACACCACAACAATATGACACACAATATAGAGATATGATCGTGAAAGAAGAGGTCGAGGGCTTCGACAGCAAGGTTAGCAGCAACAAGATCTAAGAGTATCATCTAACCAAACTAAGAGCATAATGATTTCACTTCTTAAACCAAATAATCATCATATTTAAAGGATAAAGTTATTTTATCTCAGAAAATATAATAGATCTATTATATTTGGCTTCGCTCTTATGCATATGGTTTCACCTTACATATGGGGTCTCAAATTAATGAGAACAAAATATGGACGTCCAAAAGACAGAAAACATCATTATTAAAAAAACTTCTAAATTTACAAAATAATAACAAGCAGCAATATAAAAATATTTTTAAAAATAAAATCAAATAAATAGAAATAAAAATATTTTTGGACGGAACAACATGCAGGTCAGATCAGACAACCTCTCACATTCAAAGCAACAGAGCGGTTTAAGGCGCTAACTACAACGCATGCTACGACTCCCCCTCACATGCGAGACGCACTCACGGGGCCACTGACATGTGGTCCCACTCCCGCGTTCACCACGGTGGGGCCGGACTGACAGCTAGCCGGTTGAAAAAGACGAGGCTTCCCGCTTTTCTCGGTAAAAGTTTCCAGTCCTACAACAGCTGTACACAAAAGGGTACGCACCGGCCACTCACTGACACGTGGGCCATACGCCACCAGGGGCCCACACCTCCCCACTTTTTTTCGAGTCTGTTCGCCTCCGAAAAAGTGAATTTAAAACTCGCCCCACCGACGAGGCCGCGCCAGCCTTTATCGCTAGTGGGGCCCGGTGTCAGTGAGACAACGTGCCTCTCACCTGGTTCAGTTGGGTGGTGGGGCCCGCACGCAGGCTCACTCATCGGTCATCGGTTCGTCACACTTATCACTCTACTCGAGCGCGCGTTTTTTCTTTTTTCTTTTTAATTAAAAAAATGATGACTTGCAAGATTTAATTGTGTTACTATTCAGTAAAAAACAAATCAGACAATATAAAATAATAACATACGAACTATGATAAAAAATTAAAACAGTTTTTAAATTTATGAACTTTTTTGGATGTTTTTATCCGCTTCTGCCGTTGCTCTTTTCTTCCTCTCGCCGTCTCCCTCCCACTCTGAGCACACAGTACTCTACTCTGCTGCGTTCTCTCACTGGAATGGAGGCGTAGTGTGGGGGAGGGGGAGGGATAGAGACGGAGGTCACGGAGGACGGAGCTAGGGTTTCGGGCTGCCGCCTCCTGCTCTTCACTCTACGGTGAGCCGGCACTTTTTCTCAGATCCGGCGCGCCGCCTCCCGGCCGCCGCCGTCTAGATCTGCATTGCTTTGTAGTATGGGCGTGTCTCTTGTGTTTCCTGTGCCGATTTGAGCTATTTTTTTTTGCGTGGATCGAGGTTCCTGGTCTGCGTGTGCTGCGTTTGGGGATTTACCTGCAAGATGTTTGCACGTCGGTTTGTTCTTCCTTTTTTTGCGGGACTTAATTGATCTGTTCCTGGCTTGCTTCGCTGGGACAGTGGTAAAAAAAATCTAGGCTTTGGATGCTTGCTGCGTTTCTCCGCGTGTTTGTGTGGATAAAAAATCGATCTTGGTGTAGATCTGTGAGCTGATGCGCCGTCGTATTGCAGGCTCCGAGACCTCCGGTGCACGGAGTTTAGGGTCCAATGGGGAAGTCTCCGGCGAAGTGGATCAAGTCCGTGCTCTTCGGGAAGAAGTCGTCGAGGTCCGACTCTACCAAGGCAAAGGATTCATCGGTATGTTCTACATCTCATGTTGTGGCCTTGTGGGCGGCAAATTAATACCGTGAAGTATAGTTAATTTCAGCTAAAAAGTGGAGATCTGTTGTTGTAACCAATTTATTGCTTTCCATACGCAGAAGGCCTCGAATAACAAAGGGTATGCTTCTGCTGGGAAAGAACCTGCATTTGATAGCTCCCCGGTGATATCAGAGCCAGTGCTTGTTACCCCCCAGAACAATGAGGCTGTGCAGGAGGTGGGGAGGGGTGAGAATTCCAGCTTACAGGGTGAAGTGGTACGCGATGTGAATCAAGATTTGGAGAAGCAGAGTACTGTTGGGTCCGACGCATCCAACGATCCCGAGAGGTTGAGAGAGGAGCAAGCAGCCGTCAAGGCACAAGCTGCCTTCCGAGGCTATCTAGTAATGTTTTTATTCCTGATTTCTGTTTTGTCATGCATGCCTTTATGTAAAATTTCCTTGTGGTGTGTAGACCTCCCATCAACTAAATAATCTGATGGTACCATACAAAGGTTTATTTTAGAATCATGCATCCTGATTTTAGCATTATATTGCTCCAGGCACGTCGGGCATTCCGCGCTTTGAAAGGAATCATAAGACTCCAAGCCTTGATTCGTGGGCATCTTGTAAGGAGGCAAGCTGTTTCAACTCTTCGTGGAACATGGTTGATTGTGAAGTTTCAAGCTGTAGTTCGTGGTAGAAATGTCAGACTTTCTACCAATACCATTCAAGTCAACTGGAGGCTTGTCCAGCAAAAGTCTGGGGTAAATTCCTTGCTCGTCCTATTTAATTCAGTACCTGATATATTCATCATGATAATGCCCCTTTGCTTTAATCTGTTCTGCCATCATAGTAGTATCAAATGGAAAAACCTGATGATTATGTAGGTTCGTGTTGTTCTGTGAAGCTTGAATTTTGAATAATGGTTAATCCAGGAGCACAGATTGCTCCCCTTTCATGGTCTTGGTACAGTTAGTCAAGCTATGTATAAAGTCCCTTTAATACTTGTTAGACATATTAATATCATTAACCTCCTAGTGTCATTTGGAAGAAAAATCTGTTGTTGATGTGATTGTGAAGAACTCACCTTAATGCTACAATGAAAGATACTTAATGGACATTGATGGGAAAATCTTCTATTCATGCTTGATGATTGCAAGGGTTACACTGTAGTTTACGTTCTTGTGGCACATGAAGAAAGCAGTCAAGTAATCCCCAAGTAGCACTTCCTAGGTGCTAAAATAACAAAGACGGTAATTGCACAAACAATTCAACTGGAGTAAAAAACAAAGTGGAGGTATACCACAGTTTTGTGTTGCCTATTTTATTAGTTTTTTATTAAAAAAATTCGTTACTCCTCAACCCTCACGCTGACCAGACCACTACATTGTAAACTTACGAACTTTGGATTCCATAGCTTTATTAGCATTGTAAAGATGATATACCTTTATTTTCACTGGTCTTATTATAGTTTTTTCTTCACTTTGGACATGGTGAGTGTCGACAACTGTCATGTATTGCTTACAATGTAGCTAGTATTGATGAGTCTATTGTCTAAATGCCATTGCTTTTAAATTGTTTGGAAAGCTTGTTAGAACTGACAGGTTTGCCCAGGAAAGATATGTTAATTATATGATTCTGGCATTTTTTTGTAGGGTGGTGAACCGGACTCATGGAAGGAGAAATTGTCTTCAAATGCATTTGCTCGTAAGGTATAATTTTTGTTGCTCAAAATATAGTCTTTGGATGGCTTGATGCAGAACATAAGAATCTTGATCCTATGCATTGACCTTTTTATGCTCATTACCTCCCAAATAAATATGACTCCATACATATCACTCTCTTGTTGTCTGTTTGCAAATATATTTTTCCTTTAGTGCTAACCTATTTTTGTGTGTAAACCTTGTAGCTTTTAGCGTCACCAATTCTGGTAGAGGCTCTCCACTTTCAGTATGATGAGAGGGATCCGAATTCAGCCTTCAACTGGTTGGAGAGATGGACTATAGGTCGTGTCTGGAGACCCATCTCACATCCAAAGAGAACTGCTGTTACTGATGCCAAACCACACACAAGGAAGGCTAGTTATGCTATGGAAACAGAGTCAGGGAAGCTGAAGCGCAATTCTCGGAAAAGCTCTGCCGCTCCATTTGAGCCCTCTCAAACGAACGTGACCATGGAAACTGAAAAACCAAGACGAAACCCAAGGAAATTCACAACCTCTCCTGCTAATTCAGTGCATGATAACCAGTTAACTGAACTTGAGAAGGTTAAACGTAATCTCAGGAAGGTAACTAATTCTATGGCTGAAGCCTCAAAAGTGTCTAGTCCCGCAACCGAGATTCCTGAACGTCAAGAGGTCCAATGTGAGAAACCACTGCAAAATGCACAGGAAGTTCCAAATTATCCTGAGATCCAAGAACCTTACACTGGTAATCTGGTGGAAAATGTAAAGACAGATACCCTGGAATCTGATCTTCAACCTGAACCAGACGTTACTTCTCATCTAGTCACAACTGAAGAAAATGTTGCTGAACCAGCTGCTGCTGCTGCTGCTGCTGCCCCCGCAGTCGAAACTATGCCACTGCAAGATATTCACAATGAAGAAAATGCTTTAGTAAATGATATGGAACAGATGTCAAAAGAAGAACCTCTTTCTACTGAGAGCCTGAAAAGCAGCAAGAGGAGGTCTTCAATCTCAACCAAGCAAGAATATCCAGAAAATGGTTCAAAAACTTCACCAGCTGTTCCCAGCTACATGGCTGCAACACAATCTGCAAAGGCAAAATTACGGGGACAGAATTCACCTAGACTTAGTTCTGACTCAGCGGAGAAAAATGGCTTCACCCGGCGCCATTCCCTCCCATCCTCTGCTAATGGTAAGTTGAACTCACATTCGCCACGTACACAAAGGCCAACCCATGCTGGTGGCAAAGAGGGAGTGAAGGCTGACAAGTGTATGCTGTCATCTAGAGATGCAAGTGGTAAGTTGTAAAAAAGATACCTTAAGACTTATGTTTGCATTAGTAATTTAGTATCTATATCATGCTTCACATTATTATGCATCACACCATTCACCCTCATATTGCTTTATTAGTAAACAACTAAACATGAAGCATCCATGCTTCTCACTTAGGTGGGCCCTGGAACATTACTGTCTCATTCTTTATTTGGATTTGGGATATCTACTGAGCTTAGCTTGTTTGTTCAAACTTCAGAATTCTAAGAACACACCAGTCATAACACATTTGCTCAAATAGGCAAATATAGTAAGCATTTTGTCAGTGTAACCTGGGATCCAAATATCGAGCATTTAAAGAAACAGATATATGAAATGCACAACACAAAGGCTTCACAATGGTAAGTGCGCTGGTGGCTGGAGCTGCTTCTTTTGTCTATTCCTGTCAAATTTAGCAGCCCCAGTTCTTAGGCTGCCCCTGCCGATTTTCCAAAATCGTCTTATTCCCATGTGCCTGTTAATATTTTGAAAATTCATACTATAGAGCTCAAAACAAGACTTGGCAGTTCTGTTTATCATCCTTTTCATATATTTTTAAATTGCAGAGAGACCAACTAAAGCTGAATGGAGACGTTGAAGATGCAATCAATGGAACGCGGAATCCGCTGGTGGTTAGGTTTTGCAGCATTTGGCTGGATGTTGTCTGCAGTTTGATCCAATTGCTTTGCTTCCGATGTAAAAAAGATGTTCTCCCATCCATGACAGTGAACCAGCCTTGTTGTGGTTTGTATCTGGTGCGAGTTTGACTTATTCATAGGGTTTTGCGTCCTCCTGCCTTCGTCATGTATAGCTGAAGCTTTTCCGGTTTGCTATGGTTTCCTGCGCCGAGACACCCTGCTTTTGTCAAGCATGAGAGCTGCTGATGTTAGAGAGAACTTTGGATTGAACAATCTTACCCCATTTGCACATTTGCTCAATGCTTGTGTCCTCTTCTTCCCCTGCTTCCTTCTCTTGTCATGCTTGCAGTGTGATTGCGAGATGCTTCTCTCCTTGTATGGCTGCGTGCTTGTCGTCATGGAGTTGCAGGCCTGCAGCTCGCATGAGGCCCGAGGAAGCTAGGCCACCGTCTTTCGTGTTCACGTCCGGTGACGTGTGGTCGGTCACCTGCAGTTTGATGGTGGGTTCGACGGTCGCTTGCCTTGCCGATGCGGCTACGCGGCTAAGCGCCACCGGCGGGTTTGTGCGCCGGCGTGAGTTCGGCGGTGTCGAGGTCGCGGCAGCAGATGGCCGGGGTTGTGCGGCCCGTAGGGGAGGGATAGCATAGCATGTCGTGGGGGGCATGAGAAAGTTCGCTTTTCTCAGCGCTGGATTTTGTAGAAAACTTTGAAGAAAATTTGAATGAAACAGTTCAAATTTCAAACTGTGTGGTTTTACTACTCAAGTGGACTTTGCTAATTCCTAATCTGCACAGCTATTAGATATAGAGCTTGTTTGAGGAGTTTCAGATTAAAAAAAAACAACAGATTTAGAAAAACAACGTGTGAGAACCTGAAGAAGCTAATAATTTCTATCTTCTTAATTCTAATTTATTTTTAGATTTTACAGTATTTAGTTTCACAGTCTAGAGTCAAAATCTAGTCCGTTTGAAAGAGACAGTCTAGAGTCAAAATCTAATCCGTTTGAAAGAGTCAAATTATGAAAGTAGCGGTAACTGCTAAAAACTCTCCAAATAGACTCGTAGACAATGTTTGAGGAGATTCTAATAGCTTCAACTGCTTTATAATCTGTAGCTTCTCAAACAATCTAGATTTTTATTTTAGATTGTAAAACTAAATAGCATCAAGTAACTCCCGTTAAAAAAGAAATTAAACAACACCATCTTTTTACGCAAGAAAGAAGGCAAAATCCAGTTGCTATTCACCACACGATGCACTTCACACCAACAAAAACAATTTTTTTGGCAGCTTCTTTCTCCTCAAGAAAAGGCCAGGAGGGGGTCCATCGCCATCCAACGGCGAGGACAAGCGCGACCGCAAATCTGAGCCGTCCATCTCGCATCCCTTCGCCCTGGTCTCCAGTCTCCCACCCGCCCATAAATAGAGGTCCTCCCCTTCCCCAGTCACACCCCTCCAACTCACCCCTCCAAAATCAAATCCCCTTTTCGCATTTCTTCCCCACTTCTCGCCGCGGCCGCCGCCTCGCCCTCCTCCTCTCGCTGCCATGGCTGCTGCTCCCACGGGCCCCGGGCTGTACACCGAGATCGGCAAGAAGGCTAGAGGTCGGGCTGCTACCCTCTTGTTTCGTTGCGGGGGGTTTGGGGTTTTTTTGCCCCTTTGCTTGGGTTGTTTTTTCGGCGGTTTGATTTCTTGGTGTTGATTTGAGCATCTGAGTTGCTAACACTGGTCCTTTCTGGTGGGGTTTGCAGATCTCCTGTACAAGGATTACCACACGGACCAGAAGTTTACGCTCACCACCTACGCCCCGAATGGAGCTGTGAGTTCACTTGACGTCTTCGTTCTGAGTGTTCTTCTGAAGTTGTCTTGTTCCCTGTCTTCTAGTTGGTTTGGCCTAGCTGTGAGTAGATGTTTGCTGGTGCCTGTAGTACTTTGGTGGGCAGTGTATTAGACTTTAGGACCGGGTTGCGGAGGTCCGTGCATATGGCTTGGTTCCGTTTCCGTGGCAAGATTGGTGTAGGCGTGTACTTGGAGGGTCCGTGGGTGGCTTAGTTCTCCTTTCCCAGGAATGCTTCATGTAGTTTGTGCTGCGTTCGTTGTTACTGATTTTGCAGTCATCAGTTATGTGTGTTTTTCCAGTTGTTTATGAGTTTAATTAGTCATCATTTAAGACTTACGTGTGTTTTTCCCTGTCCAATTATTGGCATGTTATAGCCGTGGATGGTGTTTTTACGCTCAGCATGCAGATAGCAAGTTAGGTGTGTTTAAGGTTGTTTCTACTTGGTGTATTACTGTATTATCATGTAGGTTGTAGCTGAACGAGTCATGAATCTATAGTGGTTTAGTATCTGCAAATGCTGGTGAAGACATGTACCCCAAGTGTTTCCATCTTTGAACTTTATATGGCTCAGATTTATTTACTTCTAATGCTATTTGGAAGCTACTTCTTGCATCGCTGCTGGTTCCCTTACTAGTCTCTACCGCATTGATATCATACGCTGCAAATCTAGGCAAGTGATATTCAGTCAGTGGTTAGGACTATTTAGAATGCGTTAAATTTCCTTTTTCTACTGTGAACTGTTGATGAACTTATTTATATGTGTCAATGTAGTATGTAACCTCAGTAGTCAGTACATGTATGTACTGTAGTTCTCATGATCATGTGTTACTCCGTAGTATATATGTACATATATGTATCACATTGTATTGCAGATTGAATTTGTTGTCATGGCCATGTGTTATTGGCCTTGCAGAACTTGTTTATTGTTTTTTATGAGACCACATAGACTCGTTATGTTGTTTACATATGCCATGTTAGTACATTTTTTTCACTTCTACCTAGTGCTGTATATTCAGTCCGTTCTCATGGTTGTTTTGCCTTTATCATATCCTGATGATGCTGAACATAATGTTTTGAATTGTCATGTGTCATGCTGTAACTGCTTAGAATAATCTGATACATATAGATCATTACCTGTAACTGTTATGATGTTTCCTTGTCAATCTCCTTTTTGTTAAAATCCTACAATTGTAGCACTGAATGTCCCAAGATTATAATATGTCTGCTTCTGTATTGTCTAGGCAATCACGCTTGCAAGCACGAAGAAAAATGAGGCTATCTTTAGTGAAATCCAGAGCCAGCTGAAGAAAAAGAATGTGACTGTGGATGTGAAAGCAACTTCAGATTCAAATGTATGTTCTCCTCCTTGCATTACTCGTCTACCATGACTTCACTAATTTCACATGTCTGAATTTAAGGCTGCTATTTCTGTACCAGTGACTGATTAATTATCCCTTTTGCCAGTTGATAACTACATTCACAATTCATGAGCTGGGGACACCAGGCTTGAAGGGAATTTTATGCATTCCTTTCCCCTACCAAAAGTCTGCAAAGGTACACACCATTTATTTTCTAGCTTGTACAATATGTTGGATCTAAATTTTAATTCTGAATATTATCTGTCTCTGTGGTTTCAGGCTGAACTCCAGTACTTGCATGCCCACGCTGGCCTGAATGCTAGTGTTGGCCTGAATGCAAATCCTCTTGTTAGCCTTTCTGGTGTATTTGGAACTGGGGCTTTTGCTGTTGGTGCTGATGTCTCATTTGATACTGCATCCGGGGACTTCACCAAGTACAATGCTGGATTGAGCCACACTACTAAAGA
Source organism: Zizania latifolia (assembly GCA_000418225.1). Classification (NCBI taxonomy): domain Eukaryota; kingdom Viridiplantae; phylum Streptophyta; class Magnoliopsida; order Poales; family Poaceae; genus Zizania; species Zizania latifolia. The sequence continues at coordinate 847,265 of KE371834.1, read as the reverse complement.
TCTCACTGCTGCACTGATTCTGTAAGCAGTTTCTTCCTATGCTTTTGTGTATTAACACTTTTGCTCATATTTGTATTGTTTCTGCCCTTTACCTGTTGTTTAATCCTACAAGTCCCAGGTCCTCTGCAGTACTTTGTGCCGACTTGTCAGCCAGTTTGCTTAGTATCTTTTGTGCCAACTATATGCTAGTTTGGACTTGTTCGTGCAACAATTGCTGCAATAAATGTGCACTCCTGACATGCTCATATTTTGGTACTAACGCAGAGTGAATTGCAATTTCAGGAACAACAAGGGGGACAGCCTCGCTGCTTCCTACTACCACAAAGTGAATGGAACCACTGCTGTTGGAGCAGAGCTGGCTCACAGCTTCTCAAGCAATGACAACACACTCACCTTTGGGACACAGCACGCCCTGGATGAACTCACCACTGTGAAGGCGCGCTTAAACAACTACGGCCTGGCCAGCGCACTCGTCCAGCATGAGTGGAGGCCCAAGTCGCTCATCACCATCTCCACTGAGGTTGATACCAAGGCCATTGACAAGAGCTCCAAGGTCGGGCTGTCCCTGGTCCTCAAGCCTTGAGGCCACCTGCTCTGTGGCTTAGGATTCTAGCTTTTGATATCAGCAGCTCAAGTCCATCGAACAAGCTTGGACAAACTTGTAATGGGCGTAACTTTGGTTGCCTCTAGCCTGCTCTAGGCTACACGAGGGCTTCTGTTACCGCTTGATCTGTCTCGCTTCTTTTTGGTTAATTGCAGGCATATTGATGGGAAATCATGCCCTGAAATCTGAATGTCAAACTCTTGGGTGACATTGGTCGCCTACTCATGTTCACCCTCTGAATCCAGCTGCGGAAACCTATGTTTTATGAGATAATTCCTTATATTCAACTCAATGTTACTCGTGCCTGGCAACTTGAATGCTTCTTGATTCACCGTAGAGAACCTGTATGTACTGCATATGAGTTTTGCCTGTGTAACCTATCTGCTCTCTGGTCGCTAATGGCTTAATGCTGAGCTAACACAGTGCTGTGGTTGCTGCTTGCCCTCTCTCTCTCTCTCTCTCTCTCTCCCTCCCTCCCTCCCTCCCTCCCCGTTGTTCAATGCAATGTCTAGAAGGTGCCAGTGGGCAAATTGAGCTTTGTTCTGGAACATGTCGAAGGGAAAAGTAACCGGTGAAAAAGAGGAGTTGCATTGCTGTGGAACACAATGTTCTAACAGGAAGCTATTGCAGCGACTGCATGCTTGTAAAACCAATCCAGGCCATTCTCTCGCCATCAGTCATACGTAACATGCTAGTATGCTACGTCCCCTTCAATTCCAGCTTTGCTAGCATGGGCACTTCATAAAGCCTGTTTGGAGAGTGGTACTTTTATATTCAAAATCTAGAAATAAGATAGAATACAAAAGTTACTAAATATCAACTTTTTCAAATTCTCGCTAGCTATTCAACGGCTGCTTTTTAGAACCTGGGTGGGCTCCCAGCTCTCTCGCCTCGCTCCGTCTCCCCGATCGACGCCGCTCCCTCAGACGAGATTATTGATGAACCTTTGGCGATTTAGGGAGCTAACTTTCTTGTCCCTATCATTATGTTCTACATCCAGGAAGATGACACAACATCGGGGTGGTGGCGCAGTTGGCTAGCGCGTAGGTCTCATAGCTTGTTGAGTTATCCTGAGGTCGAGAGTTCGAGCCTCTCTCACCCCAAAAATGTTGCCAACTGAGTAATGAAGAAATGCTCTGTGACACTTTGGGTTCGTCACTCATCCGTCTGATTGCCAGATGCTAAGAGCTAGTCTGAACTCGGTTTTACATTTTTTTGCAGTTATTTTGGGAATTTTGGGGCATACATTTCCCCCCTCTTTTCGCTTAAGCTCTCGGCTCTCCTGTTGGCCCTTATTTTGGGAATTTTTTGGGGCGATACCAGCGCGTGGTTGCGTGCAGACTACAGACATAATCCTGTTTAAATGCATCTTGGTATCAACAACCATTTCATGTGAAATCTTACATTTCAAACAGGTCCCTCCGACAACAGTAACTCCGCTGAGTTGATCCTCAGTGATCTCGCGAGCAAAGTTAGGGTGAAAAGCAGCTAAGCAAAGTTGAAGGCTGAAAAGCTAGCGAGAATTTAAAGAAGTTAAAGTTCTCTTAAGCTTTGGGATACTAATTCATTTTTAAATTATGTGATTATTAAGTTTCGTAATCTGAAACCATCATCTAAATCATTTGGAGCAGCTACAGGTGCTGAGTAGTTGCAGCCGCTAGAGTATCCCCAAACAGGGCCGGACACTACTAGCAAACTGATATGAGTTCAGAACAGTGAGCACAAGTCCACAGAGAACATTGCAAGCACAGTTCACAAAAACCAAATCCTGCCATTTATTATGTTCTCGGGGTCGATAAAACACCTGATTGCCCTGATGAGGTAAATTATTCAGAAAAAGCATGCTTTCAAATGGTGTCCCGTGCGGCCCCTCGGTTTTTCTCTCCCATTATTCCTAGTAAGTTCTTTTTCTACAAGCTAGGTAGCCTTGACATAGTATTATGTAGCGGAAGGCAGCGACCAGTTCTTAGGTATGGGCCCAATGTCGTATATGATCTCCCTATGGCAAGACCAAACGAGTTTAATGGCTTCTGGAGTTCCAATCCCTGCACCTCTTGGATCACCAGCAGGTCCAAACCTGGATTACAGAAACAAGAGGGTGCTAAATTGTTCTCTGTGATAAACTGATTGTGATAGGGCCCAGTTTCTAATCTTAGCTCACCAGTGGTTCTGTGGAGCACCAGTAGTCCTCGCTCGAATTCCAGCATATGTCGTCCCGTTAACTGATCTTCCAAGTACTTCCTGAAAAAACCGAAGAGTGTCGGATGAGTCACCATGACGAGGGGATTCAAGTGTTTGATTATTGATGGTGAAAGCTGCGTGGATATTGTGAAGTATAGCTAGAGGATGACTTGACAAATGTGAACCTATCTAAATGGCTTGGTGGCAGAAATGAAGAGTTTCAAGATAATCAACCGAGTAAACAGATATGGAATATGGATGCAACACTCAACAGAGATGAACACCAACTTGCCTGCAGGAATAAAGGGTCGTTTGAAACTACTGCAGCTGTCAGATGCGCGCTCATCCTTTCACAGGCTTCTAATACCATTTCAAGCTGATCCTCAGAATATTCTGTAACCACCTGCGTTATGAACTCAGAATATGTCCGTATATCGCAGTGACAACAATCCCAAAAGAAATTTTACATAAAACCAATTAAATTCTGTAGATTTTCATCAACTACTATTGAAACCTAGTGTGTGCATACACATGCAAAATCACTCACTAATTGCAAGTAGATCATGTATAATAAAGCATAGTATTCTTTTAGAAAAAGTCCATCTTACTCTTGAACTATTTTGTTGGAGCCCTTAACCTCCTAAACTATTTTTTCGCTTATTTTATCCCCTAAACTAATGAAAACATCTCACTTTATTCTATAATGATATTCTCTTTTTTTGTTTCTTTCTATACAAGTCGTATTTTACACTAGAATTTTCTGAGACGATAGATTACATTACACCCTGTGTCTCAATACTTTCTGGATTTTTTTGACTGTTTCCATAGGTTGAAAACACCTAAGACTGATTTAAATATCGAGATTTAAAACAACAAGGAATCTGTCATGAAAAAATTTGAAAATATTTTTGAACTTAGGTTATGTTGTTATCTGTGTCTCTACAAAATCTCAGCTTAAAATACAACTTGTATAAAGAGAAAAAAGATAAATATCACTAAGGAGTAAAGTGAGCCGTTTGCAATAGTTTAGGTGTAAAATGAACCAAAAAATAATTTAGGGGGTTAAGTGATCAGATGAAATAATTCAAGGGAGTAAAGTGGACTTTTTTCTATTCTTTCACTATACCATAACCATGGGTCTATCCGTCTATGCAGAAGAAGATTAGCAGTAAGTTAACAAAAGTCATGTCACAAGGATGGCAGGTTACCATTAAGTAAATTTGAATTCTTATCATGATAAGAAAACCACTGCATCAAAAGCTCTTACCTGGAAAGGACCAAAGATCTCCCTTGTCACAAGCTCAAAGTTGTCGCTTTTAAGGATTTCTGATAGAGGAACAAATACAGCAGTTGGCTTGAAGGCACCATATATTTCAGGGATAGAGTGGTTCTCCAAAGGTTCTCCACCAAACAGAATCTTTGATCCTGGTATTTTCAGAAGGTTGTTCATGTGCTTGATCATGCTTGCTGTTGTGACCTGAATAATCAGAAAGAAAGCAATGGGATTAACTTCATGGAGAAACTAGAACCACAATATTGTGCATCTATTCCTGCAACCATATGAACAAATTAATAAGCAAAAAAACAGTGTCAAATGGATCTAACGTTCCATTTCTCTTATATGTTGACCGTTTGGTGGGACACGTGTTTTGCAAGGACAAGTTCCAGTCAGTTCTTTTAGACATTATTTGATGACTTGATGTTTGGACCTAGTAGCCACTAGCCCACTAACAGGGAGCATATATAATTATCCATCCCCAATTTGTTGGTCAATGATATTTGAACAATAAAATGTTTAAATACTACCAAAAAGCATATCAATACATGAAAATTATTAAAGAATAGGATGGCTATTGATTATAGCAGCTCACTCACAGTAAGGACTGGGCCAATTGTCAAGTCTTCAAGCTTCCTTCTTTCAGAAAGTCTTTTCATTTTATTAAGTAGGCCACTAGAAGACCAGTTCTGCAAGTTAGAAGGAAAATTAACAAATTAAGAAGATATGAAATCAATGCAAGCTCATGATAGCTCCCAAAGCACATAGAAAAGCAATTGTCCTTTTCTTTTCTCAGGAGCACTAGACCTATTGAATTAAAATTATAATGATCAATATGATAAGACAGCTGATGATAAACCTAGTGTTGATCATTTGGCAAGTTACTCAATTTAGAAATACTGAAAATTATCCGCAAGCAGGTCCATAAGTAATGGATCAACCCATCAAGGAAAAAACACGCAGAATAAGTAATATGCACAGTCCATCATCACAATCCAAGACTCTAGCAAATGAAGGCATATAATACCAGTATTTACTATATTACCTTGTGCATGAATAGAATGGACTGAGCAGAGCACTTCTGACCACTGCAAGCATAAGCATCCTGGTCACAAACCCATGAAATGTAATCGACCTATTTGGTTATCACATCAGAAAAGCATCTCAGGTCAGCTTGGCAGATACGCATTGATTATGGACATGGTATGAAGGACTGAAAAAAATGACTCCAAACCTCTTGAACATCTGGACCAAGAACTTTCCAATCAAATCCAGCATCTTCCAACTTGATTTTTCCTTTCAAATCAGCAGCCAATTTCTCTGCTATACGTGAGCTCCCAGTGAAAAGGGTCATTTTTGGATTTGCCTAAAAGAGATCGTGTGAAGAAGAAATTCAACCATGAAATTTGTGCTGCTAGTAGGACAGCAAAAGTGCAAACTCACTTCATCTAGAATTATTTTTTATTTTTTTGGCACTGAATGGAAAAGCAACAGATGGATTTTTTTGTTATGAATTAAACCTTTAAAATATCATTTATTGAATATGATGTATCAAACCCCGACGAAGATTAGATGAACTGCACAATGGTGGTGTTTATAGTAACATGATGAGCAACATATCTGTTCAAATATGGAACTTACGAGGATCATGAGAAAAAGTAGGTATTTTAGGAAACAAATCCAGTAAGTGCAAGTCAAATGTATTACATGAAAGCAACTATCAGTGAAAATGCATGCATGCTATACTATCTGAAACAGCATGTAAATCCTTACAGTAAATCATAGGATAACCATTCATACCTCTAGCAGAAGCTTGTTCATCGTGATACCATCGGAATTTATGAAGTCCAGATCCTCTGCAGGCATCCCACATGCAAGAAGCAATCTGAGCATTTGTTCCATCACAATGCTAACTTTGCTGTCAACTTTGAGTACAGGTTTATTTCCCATATACAGTGCTCCCATTACTTGCAGTAGGGGAATTTCGAATGGGAAATTGAATGGTGTGATAATTGCAACCTGGTCCAAATTAGAATTTTTGAGCTAAAATGTTACAATAAAATAAACTGGCTTTGCTGAATAGCTAAACATTCAAATACATTATCAGAGTACTCACCGGACCATATGGCCAGCGGTAACCATTACTGCTTTGTCCAAGATGATTGCCAGGTACAGCAAATGATCGAGCCAGAAAACGTACCTGTTATACAAGAGAAAGAGTCAGTATGAATGATGAGAAGATATAACTGGGAGGTTCTCTCAATCTGCAAAATGGAGCATTTTGCAAGCTCCTTTGTAATGAAGCACTCTTTCATCACAGTACTGAGTCTACAACTACGAGCAACAGTGGTAATAAAAGAATTCATAGAGCTATATGCCTATATCTTAGTACTTGTGAACATGCAAATGAAGGAACTGATCTGCAGATCATACTGCATACAGATTGAAGAAAATGGTGAATTCACTTACCTGATCTCCACAGAAGTTCTCCAAGAATTTTTGAGAGACTTGAACTTCTGCAAGAGCTTGTTGATAGCTCTTTGGACATACCCTTTGGATAAGTTTAGCAAAGAAATCTGAAACCTGTCGATTGCCAATGACATAATCAGCAACTAAAAGCAATAGATGAGGAAAGCAGCTCTTATTTTTTCCTTCTCTGATCAACATGAGTTAATTTTGCATCTATAATTATCTGTCACAATGTAGATCCATCTATGCCCAGCTAGGGTCACCTAAAAATATTGTTGAAAGTAAAAGGAAGTTGAACTAGTTTGATGATGACATACCACAGGTTGACCGAGCATGTGTGCAGCTTTTGCGGATATATCTCCATACATGAGATACCTGCATATTAAAGATACCAAAATTCATCGAGGCATATATGAATACTGCTGTTACTCATCACTGCCAGTCAGTATAAGTTTAACTATAGTACATGGTTTTGACTGTATACCATTTTTGCTATTCCAGAGAAAAACTTGTTACTGTGTAAAGCATGTTGTTGTCTGCTATCAACAATATATGTTACATATTAAGATAAGACCACACGGAAATAACAGGGTACACTTTTGAAATGTTATAATAATTAGTATTTCGGTATAAAATTAATGATCACAGTTGGATAAAGGTGATTCTGAAAAATAAAGACATCAATAATTTGTGGCCATGTGGAGTATAAATTTAGTATGCGGATCACTTAGCTTTTGGGAGTAAGGGTCAAATTTGCAAGAAGCCAAGAACAGTGACAAACTTATTAATGTAGTGCATAGCAAAAACTTCAGTGACCACGGGTGAAATAAACCTTTGTAAAGAGTTTTCTGATGAGAAAAGGAACAGATAAGTGTACCGGGTAAATAAGCTAAGTTGGCCTTGAAACATGGATTCATAAACAACAGACATCCAAAAGAAAAAAAAAGAAAAACAGAATAGGCAAACCATGAAATGCATAGTACAAGAAAACGACACAGACCTCTCTGGAGCTCTAAGTGGGTTGTGCAGTCCATGCTTTGGGCAATTAGATAAACTCTTTACAAATGGCTGCACCGCAAAAAATAAATGCAAATTGCCTGAGGACACACTTCAGAGCAGATAGCAGATTCACAATAATATCAGGCAAGTTTAACCAAAGTCTGTAATTTGCATGTAAGTCGAGGGAAGTTCTTTGAGCAGAGTAATCTGAGGGAAATTGATAACAGTTAAATGTACATGAATTGATATTGTTTTTAGATAACGGGAAAATAATAAGAGAAGTATCCATAAGAAACTAAGCACCATACCTTTATCTCTGCTTCCTGAACCTCAGCAACTTTGATAAATTTTTCACCATTTAAAGGATCAACTATCCAATTCCAGTTAGCAGATGTTGTCCAACTACCCTGCACTGAACTTAACCCTATCAGTGGTCTGATCAGATCTTAATTTATCAAGCATTTGAATGTCCATCCTAAAACAACACCTAGCACTTCTATAGTGAACATTTAACAATATCACGCAAGGGCTACAGAACATGTTTTTGGAGCAGCTATTGAGATAGACTAGATATCATTAGCAGGTCTTAGCTCAGCAGAAATTAGATCTGAATGTTCCTGTAGCCAGAGACCTTTATCTGCAAGAGTACATGTGCAATTGCTCTGAAAATCCACCAGTAAGGTGTGGCATCGCAACCATAACATAACTCTCTAGAAAGTATTGCCAAAGAACAAAAGGGGCACGACATTTCATATTTCAAATCAGACACACTGTAAAACATCTTCTCAAGTTAAATTACTTCCACGCACCTTAACCATGACAACTAATTGCGTACTGCCAGGTATGCATCAGTTTTGCATCATCAGAAGCAATGAAGCATTAACGAATAACATCCACCAGATTCAATGTGTACATAACAAAAAAAACAGTAAGCAGGGCCTCATATGGGAGCTTTCTTACCAAAATTCTGCACTTCCGCCGGGTTCGAACCTGAAATCTCCTGAGGAGACACCGTCGCAAATGGGGGTGTGTGCAACCACCTGAATCAATAGTTCAATACCCAAACAACGGATCTCAGACCAAAGTGACCATATCATCTACAGGTTTCGTGCAGTGCACTAGTGCAGGGTGCAGTATTAACGGCTCAACGCACTCCCCCACGACTCCGATTACCACGAACGGATCGCATTGACCATTCGCTCCCAAAATCGCGAAACCGCACAGCGAGCGGCTCGAGCACCCCCGCGGGAAACTTGGGTCAGATGACCCAACGGCGCCAAATTTCCTTAGACGATACACGCGCGCGTTCACGGTAACATTCCACGCAAACAGATCAGAGGAGGAGGTATAGCCAGATACCTGGAAGCGAACGCGATGGGACCGGACCGTTGGACGGCGGCGGCGGCGAGGCGCCGCCGGGAAAGGAGAAGGCTCATGTGGGCTGTGGCCCGCTCGATCGGCGAGGGCGCGGCGGACCGGCGGTGGAGCGGAGTGGCGTCCTCGCCTCGCTATCCTCTCCTCTCCACGGTACCGTCTCGTGTCGCGATTTGCTGCGTGCGTGGTCACATGGGAGCTGTGCGTATGGACGAAAACGGATTGCATATATGAAAAAAATCTGAATCGAATCTGTATTAAAAAAAAACTGTTTCTAAATAAAATCTAAATCTGAATCTATTTTTTTCAGATTCAGAAGAAAACTATCTGAATCACTCTCACGCTACGCCACAACGCAAGAGCTGATCCGCTCTTCTGGGAGAAAGAGCATAAGCGAAACCCAGATCTGGCTCAGTGATAACTGTTGACCGATGGTTAGATAAAACCACAACTTGTACTATGTAGATTCTCTAGAATCAGGTGTAGACTAAACGCACCCTAAATAAATATTGTTTTGTTAACCTGCTCAGTGCAAAATAAGGAGAGGAGAAAAATAGTGACACCTAAAGTCTTGTTACGTATATATATGGCAACAATTGCCAGGAATTTTAGCATTAAGTAATAGCCTTATATGCTACTGTAACAATCAACTGCACGATGTAGGTGATCAAATGAAATACGTGCCTTACAGGCTTAGGAGGCGCAAATCAGAGACTCTTCGTGCTCAGTATATTGACATCAGAGAACTCAGGCATAGCTGTATAAATTTGTCTCCATCTTTGTATTTTTCTTGGTCTAGTTACGTTCTTCATGTTGGTATTTTCCTATCATCTTCTGTCATCGTGACATCGTGTAATCAATCAATGAGATGCCAGTTACTCATTCCACCTGATTCCTTATCATACAAGTCACTGCAGCAGGTTAATGCTAATAATTAAACCCAATTGCACCGGGATGGAATAAATAAAATATGCTAGTTTTGTAGTGATGTAATGTTTCAACTAACAACTGTTTTCTACGTGCAGGATTTGTGTAGGGACATGGAATTTTGGAGGCAAATTTCCACCCAGTAACTTAGACATTCAAGAATGGTTGGATAAGGAGGAGCAAGCTGATGTTTATGTTCTTGGGTACATTACTGCTCAAAAAAATTAATTCCGACTGCATGAACCTTTTTAACCCTACTTTGTAAGCTGAAGATTTGTGCCACAGATCCACACAAAGTGAACTGCCATGGAACATAAATTATTCAGTGTCTCTAAAGTTCCATAGTTTTGTACAACTTTAGGTGAAGATGATGAGCAATTTGTTTTTATCATAGAGGACATCAGTGCATGATGCAATATATAGAATAGGAAATCTCATTTATAAATAATACTAGAAACTGAATCAAGCAAATACTGCACTGTACCACATACATGTATCTCTAACATCTAGCCTATAGTTCATGTTATATATGAACAACTAATAGCCTCAAGTTAGTACTGATATATTTCATGTAGCACCAGCAAAAAAATAAGATGGGCAAGAATAAGATGATACAAGGGGAGAACACTATGATGCTTCTTGCTCCAGAGTCCAGACAAGTAGAACAAAACAACAGCTTTGTTTCACTGGATGGCACTGCTTGAGCATGTATCATCTGCTGGACCTGATGATAAAAGAAAAAAAAAGAATAACTGAATCAGCATACGATTCTTTGTCTAAAAACGATGCTCAACTGGCTGTTTCTCCCACTAAATAAGACTGAAGTTGGGTTAGGAATACAAATATCACATTACCATATAAGCAAAGAAACATTTAAAGAGTGTCACTTTAAGCTGCAATGCTTGGTATATAATTTTAGTTTTATCTATACCTCTATTAGAACCTGCAGATCGGAAGGCACTATAGAACACATCTAATACTATATAGTAAATAATCTTGCAATGCCAATGCTGATACTGTCATTAGCAAGAAAACAAACTTTTCAACGAGAGAATTTAGAGATGAAATACTACTCTAGGAGGGTGGAAACTGGAAAAGCCAGAAACCACAACCGCGCAGTACTTACAATCTCACGTTGAACTTGTTAAATTTGTAGATGATGGCCGGAATCACCAAAAATAATGCATACTCTCGGAATTTCTTCTGTGTACTGTAGCACTTATTTCGTACTGAGTGTATCATCAGTACCTGTCAGAAGGAAACAAAGAGCTAAGCTAGAAATAAAAGGATGATGTTATAGTCGATAACCTTAGAGGCCACAAAATGGCAATTATTTGTATTTTTATGTAAAAGTATGAACTATCAAAAGTATTTTAGAATATTTCTTCTATATAAAATTTCTTTGCAATTCCAGTTTGCTCAAGATTGAACCTGAAAATACTAGGTGTTAGCATCGTATGCATGTAATTCAACAAAGTCAGTCAGATGTAGATATGTCAAACCTGCATCATCTCATTGCATTGAAAAGAAAAAAATGGATATGGACACCATGAACATGCTGAAGGCTGGCCAAGGGCAAATGTAGATAGGTCAGAGCAATAGAGCATGTAAAAGATGGCTTTGATTTTGAATAATGGGAAACAGGTAGAAATTCAAAAGGTTAACTAAGGATGCACTCTGTGGAAAATAATTGGTTAGTCTGCTTCTCAACTTTGCAAACTCCATAATTACATCAATGAAGTGCATGAATTTATGCAAAACAACTGTTTGAGCAACTGTAATTTCTGATTCTAGTTCACACTCATTGAACATATGAATAATCATCTAAAGTATTTTTTTACGATACAAGGTATTGGTAAAAGCGTATGCTTAGGCACTGTCAAAGGTATAAAACTTAAGTTCATTAACTCACATGAACGATCTTAAGGTGATGTTTCAGACCAGTTCCCTCTCTCTTTGGAATACTTGAGGAGAGTAGGCATCCCCTGGCCCCTGCATGAAAGAAACTGCATCAATGACTTGTTCACCATACTTAAGAATTTGGAATCAAGTGCCATTAAAATATGAGATAATTTTATTCTAACCTGGTTAACATCCTTGATCTATTCTTCCATGCAGCTAAGCATCCAATGTTTCAAGAAACTTCAAAGCAGCATTTCGTTTGCTTAAAGATGGTGTAAGCATCATCATGTAAATGCAAAGAGATTGAGTTCGATGGTACCAGGAAATGCATCGTGTGAAGTTCATAAATTCGACAAGTGGATGTGGGGAATTACTGATAGAACTCTGAGGCAAACTCATAATTTGTTTTCTTGCATGTCTTTCCAATATGTGAACATGACAGTTCAGTTTTGCTGCATAAGAAACAATGGATTCAATAGTTCTCATACTGCATTATAGTTTGTCAAGGAGGAAAGCCAAGTGCTGGTGCAACACCAGAACGTCTCAATAACTGTGCATTAACAAATCCTGCATCCTTTGGATTTAAATGACTATCATCAGTGAAGACAAGCAAGACAAATTGGTCAGATTTAATGCTGTTCTCCTGTAACAATGTAAACAACTTAACAGGTTCACCTCTGTTTCCCTGAATTTCTGCATTCTTATGATTTAGCAAAAGATTGCTTCCATTGCACTTGTCAATCTTCCAATCCCCTACGATAGAATTGGTCCTAAGATCATGCCCAATCACAGAAGCAGCACTAATGTAAATCTTCCGCACATCATTAAAAGTCTCATGGTCTTTCCCTTTTTCCAATGTGATCAATCCTACTTCTTCAAGTGTGCTTCTTATATCTCTTTGTTCTGAAGAGGAATTATCTATCATACACTGTTCTGGAGCCAAAGTTTCTTGAGAATTTCTTTTTGATTCCACCCAACCTTCAGATTTTTTGTACATTCCAACAAGTGCATTTGCCACGTATACATCAGAAATCAGGCCCATCTTTATAATGGAGGCATGCAGCTGCCTTCCCAAATGAATATCACACAGATCAGCACACCCTCTCAAGATTCTTGCAAAGGTAACACGGTTTGCACGCAACCCACTGTGTTGCATCTTGCAGAACAGTTGAAGAGCTTCATCACCGCATCTATTTTGAATGTAACCCAGCATTAACATTGCATATGAATTCATGTTCCAACTCCTCATGCTATGAAAAAACCTACAAGCATTAGCAATGCACCCACACTTGACATAGAGGTCTATGATAGCATTTCCAACAATGACATCCAAGTATTCAGAACCAATCTTCACAAGATAGCCATGGATCTGCTCACCAGCCTCCTTTGCTCCTATATCAGCACAAGCTCCAAGAACAATTGAGAAGGTGAAATGATCAGGATGCAGACCAGCATGATATTCTCTGCAGAAGAGTAGAAGAGCCTTCCATGGAAGGAAATTCCAGCGGAATCCAGAGATCATGGCATTGATTGTGACTAAATTTCGTGGAAACAATGTGTTAGAGAATAACTGAGCAGCACCCTCAATGTGATGGCATTTTGCATACATGTTTACTAGGGATGCACTGATGAAATCAACAAAAAGTAGCCCAAGTTTAAGAGCTAAAGAGTGAATCTGCTCTCCCTTGTACATGTCTTCAAGTCCTGTACAGGCATGTATGATATTAGCAACACAATGCTGATCTAATGGTTCTCCAGAGTTTCGTAACTCTAAAAAATAACTAAAGGCTTTTTCATATTGTAGGTTCTTGACACAGCCTGCCATGACTGCAGTCCATGATATGACATCTCGTGATTGCATAGTTTTGAAGATTGATTCAGCATGAATCAGTGATCCAACTTCAGAGTATATTGATATAAGAGCATTGCAAACATTAGTGTAAGAGAAATTTCCAGTTCTGAAAGTATAAGCATGTATTTGTTGAACTTCCTCTTTGGTATGACAAATATCTAGCACAGTAACCAAATCTCCTTCCCTTAAATTGAGACCTGAAGAAAGAAGATCTTCTGCAAGTCTCACTGCATCACCCTGACAACCATTTGAGTGATAACCTGAGATGGCCAAAGAATACAAAGACGCATCATGTCTTCTAACTGCAGCAACAAGCTTTTTGATGTACTGAGTCTCACCTGCCTTTGCAGCTGACTTGATCAATTCAGACACAACAAAACAGTCTCTTCCCAACCCCACTTTAAGTGCATAAACATGAATGTTCCTACAAAGTACAAATGCTCCCAGAATAGCAGCGACGCCAGCAACTACCCTCAGTGTCACCACATCCATTGCCATGCCAACTCGATGCATATCCTGACAGAGCTCCACAGCTTCCATGAAACAGTTATTCTCAACAAAGCCTGAAATCATTGCATTCCAAGCAACTGAGCTCTTCACTGGAATTTCATTGAACATCCTGAACGAATAGCCAACATTGCCACATTTCGCATATATATCAACAAATCCAACCTCTACGAACCTATCAGCGCCCAATCCAGACTTGACCACCAACCCATGCACCATGAGCCCTTGCTCTATGACACCAGACCAGGCACAGGCATTCAGCACTGATGAGACAACGAACTGGTTTGGCTTCACCTCAGATGACAAGAGTTCCTTGAACAGCCGAATTGCCTCGAAGCAGCGTCCGAGGCTGGCGTGGGCGGCAATGACAGTACACCAGGTCACGACGTCCCTGTTAGACATTTCGTCGAACAGGTGACGGCAGGCAGCCATGGAGCCTCCTTTGGCATAAGTGTCAATCAGGATGTTGGATACGAGAGACTCGGATGCAAACCCACGCTTAAGAACGTGTCCGTGGACGGCGGCCGAGCCCGCCGCGAGTGCGTCGCGCGCGCAGCGCCGCAGGAGGCGCACGTAGAGACGCGCCTCGGAGGACGGGAAGAGGAGCTCTATAGGACCCACGATCTCCAGCACTGCGGATACAGTTCCATGCGCCCTGCCGCCTCGGGCACCGGAGGCGGAGGCGGAGGCGGCGGAAGAGAGGAGCCTAGATGGGGTGGGCTTGGAGGAAAGTACGGAATGAAAAAGTAGCAGAGGAAGAGACCGTGACATAAGATAGGCGGTGGATGGGTCGCCGGAGATGGGCGACAGCGGCGGCGGAGGAGGACGGGATCGCCACGGGCATAGTCGCCGGCGGCGGCGAGCGGGATTTGGAGCTTAGAGATGTGGACTCCAGCTATTGGGGGAGGTTTTCCTAACTGCGAGCTAATCTCGAGCTCTTTTAAATATTTCAGATTTCAAATAATAATAATAACAATAGAATTTAGAAATAAATCTAATATAAACTGAATCATGATTTAGATAAAATTTAGAACTAAACTAATATTTAAAAATTGAATTATGATTTAGATGGTGATCAGATCCCTAACTAACCAGTTAGTTAAATGAACGTAATCTTCAGTGATCACTTGGTTAAGAGAATTTTGAATATATTAGAAAGCGTATCAAGCAACTAAGCAATCCTTGTATACAAAGAAGGCGACCAAATCAGAGCTCTGAACAAACAGCAATCTCTAAACCTCCAGCTCGGAAGACATTATCGGTAAATCTGTTATGAAATGGGGATGCGTTATCTACCCTACTATATAATTGACGATGACGAAGTTATGAGATAGACACATCACCCCTCTAATAAATCTTAGCCTTTTTTTTTGCTTTTGTTAAATCTCAATCCTTAATTTAGGTGCTAATCTGACCACCTAAACCAAATCACCCTAAATTTCATGATGCTGCCTCTCTGTACCCCGCCGCCTCACAGCCAAGAGCCCCCCCGCTCCGCCGCATCTTCTCTCGCATAAATCTTAGCTTTTTTTTACTTTTGTTAAATCTCAACCCTTGATTCAGGTGCTAATCCGGCCCACCTAAACCAAATCACCCTAAATTTCCTGT
>KE371834.1:807347-823476 GCA_000418225.1 Zizania latifolia | reverse complement strand
GATATAATGCTCTGTTTCATTCTCTGGATATCCATGATCAACCATGATCTGTATTTTAATTGCTGCTACCCATGTTGACATTTCAGGAGAATGGTGAGTAACAGAAAGGTGTGGAATGCTAAGGAGGAGCAAGCATGGGTTCATGACAGATTTGATGATATGAATTTGCATGAATTTCATAATGACTATGTGAGTATTATATTGTCTTATTTTTATTTATTGAACTACTGATCTATCTTATTCTTACCAAGATGCTTTTTTATTGAACTTCCTTTATTGATTGTACTAGACAAGAAGAAGGCCTAGGGGTCACTTTAGAGGACGTGGTGGTGGACCTAGCGGTAAAGCTCATGGTGGTAACCATGGTAATATCAGAAGCAACAGGTCACAAACATACTACCATGGTGGTGCGAAGAATTACATATATGTTCCAAAAGAACCTTGTATTTACCATGATAACTCTAAGAAGGTTCAACAGGTTCCGGATGATAATAGCAAGAATAGAACTATCAAACCACCTAATCATCATGATGACAATGCCAATAACTTAAATTTTATTCCAAAAGAGTCTCGCACTAACCATGGCGATGCCAAAAGTAATAAGAGTGCACTGAGAGTAGTTCGAGGAAGAGGCAGTAAACGTTACCAACCACGTTGGAGGAGTACTGCTGAGATATCTTCAGAGCATAATAATAAGTGAGTGGAATGTTTCTTCTTATGTGCTCGTTGTGTCTTTGTTTTGACTTTTGACGTGGAACTGACTTTTTTGTTTCTCACATTTCAGATCACAGAATCCTGAAAACACTTCTTCGAATGCAAACTTGGGAAAACACCAATATCAGACTTCAAATTCTCAGCCAGAACAAGGATTACCAATGAAACAGACCATTGTTTCAAATTTGAATTCGGCTTCACCACCCTTTTACCCTTCTAGGTCACCCCATCAGGAACTCCCAGTGAGTCAGAGGGGGAATGCACAACCTAGTACCTCTACTAAACCCTTCTCATCCCCTGTTGGTATGCAGCATGTTTCTACAACCCCACAATATGGTCCCATTTTGAGAGGGAAGGGCTTTGTACCTGTTGTTGGGCATGGAAAGTTGCATGCTGAAGTTCCAATTAAGGGCATGGATCATCCTTCATTGCATTCATCTACATCATCATCAACTAGTCAATTTCCTATAGCAACTAATCGAATCACTAAAGATTTGGTTCAGTCCCCACAACCAGTTGTTCAACAAAGATTGGTTCCATCATTTGATCAATCCACACCAAAATTGTCTGCTCAGATGATTGGTGCACAATGCAGTAGTAGTGATAAAGTTCCATCTTCCATGCAACCTATGTCAACAATTTCGACTGCAGGCACTGAAATTTGTTTACTTCATGGTTCCAACAAATCTAATACTAGATTGATGGTAAAGGGACAACATAGTGACCAGGGAGAAGAACCTGCACCTTTTATGTATGGTGGACCTCAAGTTCTCAGGGCTACAGGATCAATGGGCCTTACACTTGGCGACCAAAATTTCCGTGGCACCCCTGCACTATTGCCAGGTTTGTATTGTTACTAGTGACATGGGTGAGAAGAAAGGAAATGATTCTATTTTCTAAAGTATTATGCTTCCATTGATATTAGTATGTGCATTAAGTGAAAATGTTTACAATAACGTTAAGCTGATTTATGAGTTTATGACCTCTACCAGTTAGATATGTCTGCCAATCAAGTGAATAAACTAATTTCAACTTGCAGTTTGATTTCTGGAAAGTAGTGTTATTTTCTTAAGACTGGTGCCCCATTGGAGTGAACTGAACCAAGTATCGTTTCATCGTTCCCATTCTACGATATGCCTTTAGCACTAAAGTTTAGGTGGCTATTTCCAAAGCTAATGGCATAGTAATATGATACAGATACACCCAGGTTTCAGGTTTTTACTAAATGGAAACTAAAACAGGGAGGGTGCAGACACAGTTACTGCAGAGTGCAGACTGTTACACTATGTTCAGTTGCTTACTATTATCTTCTTCATGCATTTTTTAATCCTGCCTGCATTATATCAATCACTGAAACCCGCCTTTTCTTTTTACAGTTATGCAGTTTGGAGGCCAGCATTCAGGTGGACCTGGCATTCCTTCAATTGGCATGGCTCTACCAGGATTCGTGTCTCAACAACAACTTGGTCTGAGCAATTCTGAGATGACTTGGTAATAACTATTTGGACTCTTGGAAGAATGATTCTTCCAAGAATCATTTGCTTTATTTTCTCTACCTCTGATTGGTATGATGTGGTATCGTCACATGGACTCCATGTAGACGTTAGTGCACTGCTGTGGGCTCATACCTAATTTTTTTGTGGGTTGTATCTGAATGAAACTAGGTTACCAATATTGACTGGTGCTTCTGGAGCTTCAGGAGCAACTTATGGTTCACCTTATATTGCTGTTGATGGCAGCTATTATCCCAGAGCTTCTGAACTTGCATCTTCATCAGTATCTTTGAGGTATGTTAGTCTAAGGTGCCATTTGGATCGGCTGAACCAGCCGGATTATCATAACACACTTTTCAAACTCTTTAAACGGTGTGGTTTCTACAAAACTTTCTATACAAAGGTTTCTTAAAAATTAAGAATAATCCATTTTCAACTTTTTAACAGTTAATACTTAATTAATCATGCTCTAGTGACATGCTCCGTTTTCTGCATCACGTTCAGCTTCAGCTGAAACGTGGTCACAAATGCGCCCTAATACTCTAATATGATTCACATTACAAGATTTTGGATTTTGCACACGACTTATATATACCATTGAACATTGATAATTGAGATAGATAATATTAATTTGATGATGATTCATCCTCTTGTTAAATTCTGGTTTTGAGTTAGGATCACCAACATATTGACAACAATAATCAATATACGACGCACTAGTTGTTAATGCCCTTACATAGCCTTAATATGAGAACACACACACACATATTCACCCTACCAACGTGCTAGTTGACTAGCCATATCATGACTAAAGGTTTTTGTCTAGTCTCCTGATCTGGAGAGGTTGAGGATTTTATATTTATGTTGAATGATTGTTTTGTTTCCATTTACATTTTTTTGTTTTGTGCAACCACAAGGGACCAATTTTGAATGGTGTGGGGATACATTCACAATGCATGCTCCTAGCATTTCCTAGTATGCAAGTCTAATCGCACAAAAGACCGTCATTGATTTCTTTCCCAGCCTTCATCACCACCCACCAACACATCATGCCAAACAGAAAAAAATAATGAAAAGATGAAGGGTCTACAAGTCCACCTTTTCTAGCCCAGCATGCAAACTTCTTCGGTCATCCAAATAAGTCTTTCAATAGTAACGATTCTTGCCATTTCATATACAGAGAACCCAGTGCCCCTTCTCAGTTGAAGTCCCAAGAAATAGCAGGTAAAACAGCATCGTTCCCTTTTCATTTCCTTTGTCTTCTTGATTCTTTTTTGGTATTTCTTTCAGTTTTTTTGTACATTCTTCTATTTTTGTTGTAAAAAATATTTTGAGGCCTTTTCCCATTTGCAGAGGCTATAAATGATGAACTTACACAACGGCAACATAAACCTCGGAGGTATGTTCAAGTATATATGTGTTCTATTTGCTGTATTCGTTCAGCATATGCGCTATGTGTTGACATTATGTTACATCTTGTTACAGATATTCGGAGATGAACTTTGGCCAATGAACATAGTGATGATGGCCTTAACGAGAACTTGTCTGTTAGCTTTGGGTCTGTGCAAGATTTTTTCTCAAGGCCTTCCTGAGTTGTTGCGACACTCAACACTTCAGTGTCTGATCTGTAGCACTTTGGGCTGTATCCCAAAAAGAATGCCAGGTACAGATGGCTTCTCCAATTCTTTCTGTGTGTAACGTTAACTGGTGGTGTTCCCTGGCCTTGCCTTGACCTTTCACCCAAACCTTGATCCCTTGAGAGTAATATATGGAAAATCCTTTGGGCAGTAGACATTAGGTGCATGTTGCCTTTGTTATGGACCGGTATTATGGACATAAGTATGAATGACATGCACGTAGGGCAGCAGCAACTACAGGTTGATTAGGAGATATGTATCTCTATCCTTAAATATCTATTTTCTATTAGAGTGCTTGATATAGTTTCTTAGTTTATTAAGTATTTCCAAGTTTGTCTCTCAGCCCCTGTGTTATAAAGGCAGCCTAGTGTGTATTAGGGAGATTAAGCAATAAGAGAAATCAGAGTTTGCCAATACAAGCTCTGCCGAGCAGAGCTTCTGATCACGCAGGGAGAGCCTGTCTGATCAGAGGGTGCACAACCCTATCCTATCCCATCCTTAACCAAATCTGATTCCCAACCCAGCTGACATATTAGTCTTTCAGTCAAATTTCTTATCTTTCATGTAATATGGAGTATATTTTCATTTGTTATACTTTAGACTTCTGAAACGAGTTCATAATCTTATTCCATTGATTACCCATGTGGATTGTCACTTACACTTAGTGAGCTATTACTTACAATTTGATACAGCAGTTATATCTACTCCCTCTGTCCCATAATATAACAATCTACTATTACTTACAATTTGATACAGCGGTTATATCTACTCCCTCTGTCCTGTAATATAACAATTTAGTATCAGATGGGACATTTCATAGTACAACGAATCTGGACAGTGTCGTTGTACTATAAAATATCCTATCTGGTACTAGATTGCTATATTATGGGACGGAGGGAGTAACATTTTGTGAGTAAATATATGCTTAATATTTTCTAATAAAAAAGGTACTTGAAAGTTGAATCTTAGCTTAAAGACTAATCTAACAGCATGCTCTATATTAGCCTTTGGAACCACAGCGTGTCAATTTCAATGGCAATTTTTTAATTTATCTTTTTCTAAGTCCAGTGCAAAATTGTAATTTACTTTGAATCTACCCCTTTCTTCATTTGCATTGTCACATCTCATAAATGGAATACATGTCACCTCTTTTAAATTGCATCTGATTAATCAGTGACTGGTCTCACTTTTATGCAAGAAAGGATATTTTAGTAAGACTTCCCTGCCTTCAGTGGCTAGATGTTAATATTGGTCTTATAGCTCCACCTTGCAGGGTCAGTTATCATGTATACTCGTGCTCCTACATGCACTCGATGAACATTTTAGAATCACAGGATGTTGTGAATTTGTGATTTGACAAGCCATAACAGATTTGACAAATTTGGTGCTGCTCCTTTGCAGGTTTGACAGTTGAAGGTGTTTATATCATTTGCAGTGATTATTCTGATGGGCAGTTGCTGTTGTGTTATTAGGTATGATTTTCGGCAATTGATGCCATTCGAATTCTTAATATTGCGGTGGATGTTCTGACACCTGTTGCCCTGTTAGGTGATATTGGCCCGGTGCTCCGTCCATGCTGTCAATGCCATGTTGCTATTGCGCATCTTCACATCGGCATGCACATATGAATAATGTGATGGAGTACGTGAGGTCACGGTTCTGTAAGCTCTTTTTCATGGTAAAAGAGGGGGAGTACAAGGTGTTGAGTTCGCTTGCGTGGTTATCTTTGTATTGTTCAGCTGAGGTGGTTCTCGGTTATTAATCTGTTATGACCTTTTAAAGGATTGCTATGCGACGTGCTCCCTTTGTTAAAGATATTGTCGTGATGTTAGCAAGTTATATATATTTGTTTTATGCTGGTAATTGTTTCAAGGTATGTTAGCATTCAAGAGTATATGGCTCGATATACTAGTACGATACTTGTTACTGAGTTCCTGACTTGTTCAATTCAAACACTTCTCCTTTGGATTAGAGGATTTTTATAGGAATTTTAGAGAAATTACATTAATTCCTGTAAAAGTCATAAAATTCATGCGTTCCAACTTCCAAAGCTGGGCAGCCGGTATCAGTCTTGAACCAGTTTATCTGCAGTTGTCTAATTAAGAAAAAGGATGTTATAGTGCTGTCTTCTTTTTTTGAAACCAGAGTGCAAACTGTTCAACATAGAGATGCTCAGCCTTGTTTGCATGGGCCTGGAGGCATTAATATACAATCAACCAAGATTCAACAAGCAGCAGGTTCTCTAGAAAGGATTAATAGACATGGCATGAAGCAATCATTGCCAGTGCATTTATATCTACTGCCTTCTGTTTATATGAGTTATGGCTTTTGAAAGTGTGGTTTTACTTAGCACGCGGTCTTCAAAAACTAAAATTTGACCATTGGTTTCTCTTACAGTATGTTACTAGTAACTACTATCAGAAAAAACTTTACGTCCAGCCTTCAAATTTATCTAAAAAATATTTCATTTATACCTTCTCAACTACTATTGTTTCATAAGTTAAGAAGTTTTATTTCTTTAATAACCTTATCTACCACTTCAAATTACTATTTTTATCAATAAATAACGTTGTAATAACCTTATCTACACATTAATTTATTAACTTGATCTCGAAATAAAGTCGAAGTACGTGCTCTTATAAAAATGAACCGAATATTTATTCGGTCATTGGCTATTCATGTTGCCCCCTCTTTCCAGACGTTTTTGCCTTGTCTTTTGGCTTACAGGTGAGCTGCCAATGAGGCCATGACATGACAGACAGATGCATCAGGCCACGTTCTCTTCAGATAAAATTAGCGCCAGGTGTTCAAGAAATCATCGAGCCTATCATGTAAGAGATCAAAAGAACCCTTCCAGGCTACAGCAATGGAAATAATTTCACCTGTAGAACATGAACAAGAGCTCAAGCTTCTACCACCAGCTTATTTCAAATAAATCCGCGTATTATATATTTTTTTAAGGAATTACTTTATCATTGTAGCGTGCATTTACAAAGAAGCAGAGCCGTGCCGTACACCCAACCCCTCTCGGTTTTCGTGCCGTTTCCAAATCTTCTGCAGCTGTACTGTCCCAGTGCTCGCCATCTATCCCTGGCGTCCATTGGCTACCCATGCGGAGGATAGCAGCATGGCAAGGAAACGGCAGAAACATTAGCGGCGGTCTGTCCAATCTGGTGTGCATCAGCATGAATCCACTGCTCTTCCTTCGCTTCCTGAATTTTCAACTTCCAGGCCATGCCAGGCTAGAGCATATGAGCAATGGTCTATTGGCACTGCAACATGATTGGTTACTCTTTGGAATTTTTCCTCAAGAGACTGTCCTCTGGTGCATCCTACTTTTATCATC
Source organism: Zizania latifolia (assembly GCA_000418225.1). NCBI lineage: Eukaryota > Viridiplantae > Streptophyta > Magnoliopsida > Poales > Poaceae > Zizania > Zizania latifolia. The sequence continues at coordinate 816,286 of KE371834.1, read as the reverse complement.
GAACAAACTATAGGATTCCGGTATCAGTAGCACTATTCAGTGGTGGACTCATAATTTTAGAGATGAAGATACAAATTTAACGAAGCACTGTTAAATAAAAACAAATAAAAATTTGAGAGATGGTGATGCAAATTTTAGTGGACTGGATTTGTATTTTTTATGTCCTAACGACTCTTTTCACCAACCTATTCATGCACAAACCAAAGTACATATTATATAATAGATTTTTTTGAAAAAAATAGAATACAACTATACCCCATGTCCTATGGTAAGTCAACCACTGTCACTAGTACATCAAGCCAAAACTTGTCTATCTCCAGCACTGCTGTTGTGCTGTTGCAACGACAACCTTTACCAGGAAAAACAGCTATCCTTGGACAAAAATGCATGTCCTTTGCTGTGACATTTCAAATGTATTTGAGCAAAGAGCACACTGATGACCAAATTTAGTTCTGTGCGTATGCCCCCATTTAGCTCACCCCAGTACTCAACTACTATACTACTTACCTGGTAGGTCTACTAGCTATTGTACCAGCCCTCATGAATACATCTCTTGCAAGAGCTAGCAATGGTGTGCCCCATGACCCCATTGACGTTTGTACCATCACCATCATTTATCATGGGCATAAATTGCTAGATCTCGGCCAATCTTGATGATAGAGAAGAGAACATCAGCCGCTCCTTTTAAAACATAGGGTCTTTTTGACACAGCTCTAACTTTAAAGATATTTTAGAACTGATTAAATCTAGCTTCAAGAAATATATGATCTAAAGCGTTGAGTGAATTGAGAGTATTTAGTTAAGACATTTGGTTTTTATTTTAAACTAAAAAAAATCAAATAACTTTATTTTATCGTATAATATCTGATCCAGTATAATCTTAGAGTTAAAGTTATACCAAACATATCCTCTTAAGATGTGTGCATGTGTAGCAACTTAGAAGATAGATAAATAGATTGAGAGAGAGAGAGAGAGAGAGAGGGAGGGAGAGACTGTATAGCGTGGATCACGAGGGCAATGAGGAAGCTAGGCATTGGCAAGGTCATGGACTGCTTCTCCTTCTCCTTCTTGAGCGCGGGCACCTGCCTCTGCATGCGCACGTTGGAAGACGAGGAGGAGGCGGCCATGGAGAGGAGGTCCCTGGTGAGCGACCAGGTCGACCAAGTCATCAGGCTTCGAGATCTTGTCGATGGCACAAGGACACTCGGCTACCATCTAGAACCAAAGGTATCATACCTGATCATCTTCTTCATCCTCCCTCTCTCACACTGCCTGCACCATTGGCTGATGTGCATTCTGTGTTCTTGCTTGGGTGGATGTAGACTGTGGAGCTCAAGGTGTCCATGCACTGCAATGGGTGCGCCAGGAAGGTTCAGAAGCATATCTCAAAGATGGAAGGTAACATGACATGATCTTTTAGCTTTCTGTGAGTAACATCTCAGCTCTGAAAAAAAAGATTTTTTTCAGACTGTTTGATAGGCAGAGAAGGATCAGTGTTATCCTCTGTCATGTAGTCTAATGTCAATGCTGCTTCGATTCTAGCATCTTGAGCATGGTCTGTCTCTCTGCCTTCATCCTAAGTAGCCAATTTCATCCAAATTCTGGATCCTTGAGCTAACCTTAGAGGATGGAAAATATATAAATCCCCTCAAAATGGTCAGGCCCAGGTTATCTTTCTTTCCCAGACAAACTGAACTGAACTCCAAATTTGTGCTCATCTCATGAACTTTTTTTAGATAAGCTGCACTACCCTTTCTCATCAAGGATAAAGCTGCCGTTCTTTCTTCTTTAGGTTTTTGCCCTCCCCCAACGTTCTGAAAAGATCAGTTCAGACTTCATCAGAGCTTGTTGCTGGCCATGTAGAGTAGAATGTGTTTGGTTTAGAGACAGGTGAGATATAATCGTTCAATCCTAATTTTGGTGATGGAATATCGCGCCACCGAGTTCGCCATCACCAGTTGCAGTCCACTGTCATCTTGAGCTCCTCGCCGGTGGCTCCATCCTCTCCCGTGTCCAAGCTCCTCCCTCTCTCGAGCTCCGCCGTAGAGACAGCTACACTATGAGTGGGACGGCTACATCCGATATTTTATTAATAGAATCATTTCACATTTAAAAGAAATATTTCTCAACTTTATCTTCTCAAATTGCTAGACAAATGGGCAGGACATTTCCTAGGTTGTACTATACAACCTATGAACCGAAAATAACGTACCGACCAAGGCGGCAAGGCTGCAGACGCATGGTACGGTGAACATTAACACGGCTGCTTTTATGCATCTGTGTTTCACTGTCCTGTCACCGCCACTGCCATGTACTTTGGATCTTGATGCTCCTCCCTGCCAGCAAAACATAGGATGGATGCCAGCAAATGTGAAACAAATCCCTTCACCTTTCTCTGTTCGCCATCTGAATAGATCTATGCGCAGCTGTTACTCGGATCATCCTGACATCTCGGATCATCCTGTCATGAACTCATGATCCTATCTATACTCAAGACCACAGTAGCTGAAAATAAATTCAGACAGAGATCCAATCTTGATGCCAATCTCTGTCACGTTTCGGAGATCTCTGCAGCAGACCGATGCATTTCAGAATTCATAGACGCCGTAACAAATCCCATGACCTATTTGTTTTAACTTCTGGTAGTTGTAATTACTTCTAGAATCTGAAGCTAAAACAAGCGGTATAGATTCTAAACCTAAATTGTGAGAATCTATAGCTACAGAATCTAGAAATGAATTAGAATCCAGAAACTGAAAAACACCAGCTACTTCAGATTTTCACCAACTAAATACTCAGACTATCCAACTACTTACATCAGAATCAGCTAGATACTCAGACCAGCTAGCTAGTAAGAATTTTTAGCTAAAATAAACAAGAACTACACACTATTATTACTTCTGCTAGTGTACTATGTCGTATTAACTTCTCCTGTCTTGATAAAATTTTGACCGGGGCAATCTTACTATCTTAGCCTCCGGTCCGGCGAAAACAATGTACTGTGTACATCGATGAGTTCGCAGGATCAAACTCCACCAGTCACCGATCAAATCACTCCAGCTCGATGAGCTGATGAGCTTGGGGCCGGAAGCATTCAGTGCAACTGTCGCATCGTTGGCGCCCTGCCCTATCCTTCGCACGGGCGACAAATCGCTCGCCTTCTGCACATGCTCGACCGGCTCACATGCGTGTGGTTTCCCCGTGCCATGCATGAATGATTGATATTTCGAACCTATACGTTTTAAGATAATATTTCGAATCCACGTCGAGGAAAAAATATCCATCTTAAAATTTTACCCCCGATAAATTCCAATATTCCGAATACGCATATAGCTAGAGGAGATAGATTCAATATAAAATCATTAATGTTACGTGATAATAATATCTTATCATTCAGTTCAATTTTTTTTTCTAATTTAGCATGATCCATACATTAATACCTACCAAAACCTAAAATTTTAGTTGACAATTTTACAGTGACATTGATATGAAAACATATATCTGCCCCTGCATGCAGGCTGCAGCAATATGACGTGAAATGGTTGGATTCTCTCATGTGATTTAGCGGCAGAAGTTGTAATGCGTTCCTGGAGCTGAGAAATTCTCGTGTGCTCATCTGAGCCATTTGTTGCTGCAGGAGTGACGTGGTTCGAGGTGGATTTGGAGAGCAAGAAGGTGGTGGTTATGGGGGACGTGACGCCATTCGAGGTGCTGCAGAGCATCTCCAAGGTGAAGCTCGCGCAGCTGTGGATGCCCACCCATCCGACCAACATCTAGATCTCGACCCATCTCAAAAAAAACGCCACGCGGATGCAGACGGAGACGGAGATGGACGCTGCACCACCGTAATTTTCTCGCGGATTCACGTCGTCAGAGAGATCGCGGATCGATCCGGCGGTGCTGCGTGTGTACCAGCTCGCCGTTTTTACTGCGCCCTGCAGGGCTGCAGCGCTGTAATTTATGGCTGGTGCAGTGCTCGATCGAACTGCATTACTGATTTACTGCTCCTTAGATTGGAGGGTACTCGTAAGTAGCGACCATTTGAAACGCGGGAATTTTATCCGAATCACGTGAGACCTAAAATGTTTCATGCGGAAATCTGTGTAAATTTCATGAGATTACCATGCTCCAAACTCTGTGCTGCTAGTGGCGTCTCTCGTGGGAGCTCGAGATCCGGAGGCTTGTGAAAAGGTAAACTTGTCCACTGTTTCAGACTTTCAGTAGTGGAGTCTAAGGTGATTTTCTCCTTTACCATGAGATGAATGATCTTTTCTTTCTACCCACTTCTGTGTGTCTGATAGAGTTGATTTAGATGAATGATCTTTCTTTCTACCCACTTCTGTGTGTCTGATGGAGTTGATTTCGTACCATTATCGAGATGACAAACAGACAAAGACAAATTGATTCTGGTGTTCTGCTTTGGGCAGGCCCGGCTGTGTCTAGTCCTGAGTCAAATACTTATTTTTGTGAATAAAAAGGATCATCAGGCATTCAGGCGTTAAAAAAATGGTTTTTTTGTCAAGTCTATTCACATCTAACAAAGGAGGAACGTTGCCATCAGAATTACTTTCAAGAACAGAAAAAAGTAAACACTTGCACTAACTTCAGCTACCGGTCAGTTGTCACCCGTGTCATTTCTGCCTTGCACATAACTGTACAGGATGGAAAAGGGAGGCATTTCAAGCAGCGAGAAGTGCTTTGGCTTGAGCTGCCAAAGCTGCTTCCTTGAGCAATCTTGCTGTGCCTCTGTATGCTTTACATAGGCAGAAAGCCACACTGATATTTATCAGATGCTGTTCTTTTGCTCATGGCATCAATGAATCATGCTGTGATGACCAAACGTTTCGGTTTGCAGACTACTTCTGAACTCCGGCGCCTCCAACAAACTGAGCTGCCTCGAGCTCCAGCCACAGCAGGCCAATGCACATGGAACTGAACTGTGGCCATCTTTTCAGTCATGGGCTTCTGAATGCATCACAAAGCTTGGAAACGCCATGGTGATGTCCCTGAAAAAAATCAGCGACAGAAAATCAGGTAAGGAAGAAAAAGAACACTTGAAGATTCAGTGATTCAGTGCTCACTGCAAATATGGAAGTGACATGTTCCTTAGTGATCCTGGGTTGGCCTTGACAAATTCCTCCCATTCCTTGGGGTCTATCTTGCCATCTCCATTTGAGTCTGCTTGACTGAATGTCTGCAATCCAAAAAGGAGCAGCAGCACAAGGAGTGTCAGAAGAAAAATAAACTGAAAATTGTATTTCAGAGAGTACAGAGTAGGTGCTTAAAGAGAAGCATCTTGGTAATTACAGTACGTTATCAACAATTGTCTCCATAGCGTTATCAGAAAGATGTATATCTGACTCATCAAGAAGTGCCAAGACCATCTCCCTGAGCTGTTTCAGTAAGCAAAACAATCTGTTATTTCTTTTGAAAGAAAAAAATACTCCCTCCATCTCATAATATTATAACCAATGATTGAATTTGACACAACATAATGCTATTATCTAGATTCGTTGTACTATATTGTGTTAAATCCGATCTTAGGTTATAATATTATGAGACGAAAGGAGTATCTGTTTATTGAAAATTTAGGGTTACTCATGAAAATTACAGATTGCAGGTGAAGTGAATGATTTACCTCTTCTTTCTCAATGTAGCCTGTCCCTCTTAGATCATATAGCTTGAATGCAACTGCCAAGATGATGAGAAACATAAACTAAACACCCTTATTTCATAAAACGATAATAATTTAAATGCACAGGACATGAGGTAGAGCAATACATGCAATCTTTTCTGATATAGGGGCTTTCGGGTGGAACACACTGAGCGACCGCACGAATTCCCCGAACTCGATCACCCCATTCCTCTTCAGATCAAACAAATCGAACACCTGCCGCAAACGACACGCGCAACAGAATGATCATTCTTTCTTCAAACGAGAAACAAGATGATCACTTGAAGGCCAACTCCTGCAGATCAATCAGGACTGAACAGTGAGAGCCCCTCACCCTGTCTGCGAAGAGATTCGCCTTGCTGCTGTTCCTGAAGAGGGCAAGCTGAAACTCCTCCTGCGCGACAGAAACACCAGGCTCCATGATCAGCGCGATCAGAAGGCATACATGTTTTTGGACAGCTGAAGAAGAAGAAGATGCCAGCCCATAAAAATGCCATTTTGAAGCTAGCTAGCTAGCTAACTCTGGTTTCACCTTGTGAATGAGCCCATCCTTGATGATGGAGTAGCTCATCTTGTTGTACAGCTCGTGCAGCGCCTCCACCTCGTTCACCGTGACTGCGAATCGATCAACCACAATGCGTGCAGAGGCGACGACTTTCAGCGTCACGGACAGAAACGAAACGAGGTGCACGGCGCGCATGCAGCGATTAAGCACTACTCACAGGAGGTTTCGGCGGCGAGGACTTCCGGCTCCTCGTACCCCGGCGTGCGCCTGAACTGCTTCGACGACGCGCAGCCCATGGATTTGGGGTCCGTCGATCGTCGAGTTCGCCGCCGGCCGATCGAACGGTCGATGCCGCCGCTAGCCTTCGCCGACGAGAAGAAATTAGCCTCTGACCTGAGATTGCGGGAGAAGAGAAGGGGGGTTCGTGGAGAAGACGCTTTCTTCCTCCTCCTCCTCCCGCCGGCGGCCGACTGCCTGCTTGAGTCGGCGACACGCACGGCTCGGTGCCTCCTCGATGGAGTCTCGGTGGGAAGTGTATCTCAGCGTACGCAAACTCGCGGTTGTTTTATAGACACGTCCAAGTCAAATTCGTCAAGCTCAAGCATCTCCATCCAAAAAAGATGCCATTTTTCCTGCCTGCGCGCATTTGGCAATCGTGTGGACCCAACAGTAAATAAGATATCATATAAAATAAAATAGGATATAATAAATATATTGAAGGAAAAAGTCTAAATTACACTCTCGAAGTATCGTTGAAGTCTGAATAACCTCCTAAAGGATTTTACCGTCTAAAAAGCACATGCAGTATTACAAAACAGTTCAATTTACATCTTTAAAGAACGGTTTTGCTGACGTGACGAAACCGTGGGCGGTTTTGCTGACGTGGCAGCTGGCGTGGTGCTGGTGACATGGCAGATCAACGAAAAAGTCTAAATAACCCCCGAACAAATAAAAATATTTAAAAATTAATTTCTAAAATTTTTAATAATTCTGTTTTTTTCTTTTAAAAATCCAGAATAATGCTAAAACCTTTAAAAATTCATAACTAATTCATTTTAACTCTAAATTTGACCATTTGACTATTCAAATTGCATAGTTTTCTAGAAAATAAGATCTACACAATAAAAATATTTTCACACACAGTATGAGTGATATTCTATACTGTTTATAATTAAATGCTTTGACATGTAGTTTCTGAAGTCCCTAAGGAGGCCGTTTTCGTCGAGGAAGCTCCTGTTTTTATTTCTGTGCAGTAAGGCAAGTCATCTAAATCCATTCTTTGACAGGGACAATAATAAATATTTATTTTAGAATGTCACCGGAAAGGGGCAATAAAAAACTATGGTGCAAGTTTTTACCAAACTAAAGAAAGTTAATTAACCGACGAGATACACTTACATGTACAATACAGGGTTCACGATCTTGAAATAATGCAAGAAAAGAAAGAAGATTCGGACGGAAAAACTGAAATTTGAAAAGGATGCTTTCTGAATCCGAACAGTTTTTCGCTAAATTCAAACAAATTTGAATTTTTAGCTTAAGGCGCAAGCAAGCAAAATCGTGAGCTGACAGCTGAATCCCTCCTTTTTTCTAATACATGATGCTTCTAACTATTATACATAGCGTTTGACTATTTGTTTTATCTAGATTTTTTTACAAATATTCAAAAGTATAGGTCATGTTTAAAATATTTTTAAAGATAGGATAATTTACAATAAAATTAATAGTATTCACATAGTTTTTTAATAACAGGGGTTTGTTATTACCCCTTCCTGGTGACATTCTAAAATAAATGCTTATTATTGTCCTTGTTAAAGAATGGATTTAGATGACTTGTCTTGCTGCACAGGAACAAAAACAGGAGCTTCTTCGACGAAAACGGGTTCCTCAGGGACTTCAGAAACTACATGTCAAAGCAATTCATTACAAACAATATAGAATATTACTCATACTATGTGTAAAAGTATTTTTATTATGTAGATCTTATTTTTTAGAAAATTATGCAATTTGAATGGTCAAATTTAGAGTTAAAATGAATTAGTTATTAATTTTTAAAAGTTTCAGCACCTTCGGGATTTTGAGAAGAAAAAATAGAATTATTAAAAAAATTAGAAATTAATTTTTAAACATTTTTTTTTGTTCGGGTTATTCAAACTTTAGGCAAAGTTAGAGGGTGCGATTCAGATTTTTTCGTTGATCTACTACGTCACTAGCGTTATGTCAGCTGCCACATCAGCAAAACCACTCACGATTTCGTCACGTCAGCAAAATCGTCCTTCAAATGTGTAAATTGAACTGTTTTATAATACCGCAGGTGCTTTTCAAACGGTAAAATTCTTTAGGGGGTTATTCAGACTTCAGCGATATTTCGAGGGTGTAATTTATATTTTTTCCTATATTAAATAATAAAAGATAATGAAACTGGATTTTCTATAAGACATAGATCTGATTAAACATATAGTATTAAATTAGTATAATAAAGTATCAGTGTATATATTAAGATAAAAATTTGAAACGTGATGTGAGCATCTGACACCGAATCCCATTAGAACTCTAGTTGAACGTGTTGAGACGAAAGCAATATTAGGACCTCTAAAAAAATCCTCGTATCATGTTTTTGTAACGTGACTTTCAAACAAAATCAGATTTCTTAAAAAAATATATAGCATTGCGACTGCTAAATGCTAATAGCGCGCACGAGTCCACACGATGACGGTGCGGCGGCTGTGCTCCCCAGCAGCTTGCGGCTTGCGTACGTAC
>KE371834.1:792091-805292 GCA_000418225.1 Zizania latifolia | reverse complement strand
CTAGCTGTGTACTACCCTGCGCTCTGTGCAGTGCATGCACTACGACCGTGGCGGCTTCCAGGCGCGCGGCCGTCGCCATCGATCGCGGTCTCTATCGCTGCTAGGTAGGTACATGTTCAGAGAAAGCATGCAAGATGGGCTTGGTTTCGTGGTTTCCATGATTCGGTCGGTCGAGTTTTCTAAGGTTAAGGTTAAAGCGAAGAAAAACCTCGTAGCAGAGGCTTTTAAAGATTTCTTACATCTAAAATCTCATCTGGATTAATGTTATGGGGGAAGCTTCGATAATCTAACGGAGTTCCTTTGTGCTCAGCTCTCCTTTCCTCGCTTTTATCATCTATTAGCCGTGTTCTCCGCTACAATATGCTATCTACCGTTAGATTATATTAGCCTTTTATATAACGCTAAATTAGATAAATCCTTCGGAGCAAGGAGTTCAAACCGATCCACAGAATTTATTTCCAAAAAGCCCTCAGCTTCCACTGATTTCGGTGCTGCTCACGTTGACGCTGTGCCGGGCAGAAGTACGTGGGCGCACTCACTCACGGCACCAGCTTTAGGCGTGCGGCTGAGCAGATTGGGCGTGGAAGTGAAAGCAGAGGATGCAACAGTTCAGCTACGCTTTCGAGGGCAGGTTCGATGAAACAGTTTCATATTTCTTTCGAGGGAATATTACTGTGCGTGTTGCCACAGCCAAAGTGTTTTTAGAGCGACAATAAAAATCGTTTTTTTACCTTGTGTGTTTATCCAGATATACTCCATCCGGTTTGTTATATAACATTCTTAATTCTTTCCTAAATATAAGTTATTTTAAAACTTTAAGTCATTTTTTTGCATTTTTTACATGATTGTCCTTTTTCAAATAAATGTCACTCCTCTTACAAATAAACAAACCATATTTTATAAGCAAAATAAATAAGAGATATTAAAATTATTTGAGTTAATTTATTAATGATTATGATAAGTTCAAAACAACTTATATAAAAATCAACGAGATTATGACTTTTTTGCAACATATATGTTAACTAGAGACAAATATTTGAAGGTAAGTCATGAACTCATTAAACAGCGGATAGTAGTGAAGACTGCTGACAGTGATGAAGATCACTAAGAGTGCGAAGATATAGACAGTGGTGAAGACTCCAATAGATAGCGAAGACCATTGATGATGAAGAAGATCTCGATAAATGGTGAAAATCAATGGTGGGGTGAAGACCGCAAGAATGACGAAGATCATCAATAGTGACGAGATCCATTAGCATCAGAGTACATCCAAAGGAAAAAGTAAACAAACTATAAGGGCAATCTCAACCCATAGACAATCCATAGTGTCTATGGATGGTATCTTAGATGAAAGAGAGAGTAAGACATCATCCATAGACATCACATTTCCAATAGATAGTTTCTTTAAAAAATATTTTCATCCAGTCATCTATCTTCTCTCTTCTTCCTCTTTCGATCCACTCCTTTGCTTTTCTTGGTTCTCGTGAAGAGCTGGTTTCTTACATAAGATCTAACTTCCATGATTTTTCATCTCTCTCCTCATCAACTTACTTGTCACATCAGTTTTTTATTTACATGATAACCTATTTAATGCTATGAACACTAGATGATATAGACGTTGGAAATGCCATAAGTCAAAAACCATCAATAGTCTGTACCAACAGAGTCTAATATAAGATCAGGTGGCTAGGAAGTACCTAACATAAACAACCCAAAAGCCTACAGTTTTGCATTCTTTTCACAATTATTGTGTGTACGTAGTTTGCCGGTCACCGTGTGGATATACCTAAAAAAACGCCTCGAACCCTATCATGTTATATTTCTTTTCACAATTATTGTATGCCGTTTGCTGGTCACCGTGTGCATGTAGCTAAAGAAAAACACCTCGAACACGATCACGTTATATTTCTTTCCACAATTATTGTGTGCAATTTGCCGGCCACTGTATATCTACCGAACAACCATGTTGCATGCATAATTTGCATGAGAAAATATATATGAGACGTACAGCTGTGTTTCTCTGGTCATCTTTTTGGCACTTGGGGCACAGCTCTAGATTTAAGTTTTTTTAAAATTAACCGAATCTAATTATAAGAAATCTTAGGTCTAAAACTATAGATAGATTAAGGGTCTATTTGGTACAGCTCCATGATTCACGCTGAATCTAGGGTTGGTATGGTATAATAAATTAATTTAAACTTTTATTTTTAATCTAAAATAAAAACTAAATTACTTTACTAAATATCCTTAATTCATCCACAACTACAGATTCAGGATTTCTTGGAGCTAGGTTTAGCCAGCTCTAAAAAATTCTAGATCTAGAGCTGTATCAAGCAGAGCCTAAGAATATTTTATTGAGCCATTTGGTGTTTTATTTTGTACTAGAAATAAAAATTTAAACCTTTTTATTTTATCGTATAAACTTTAAATTAAAAATAGATGTCAAAGCTAAAGTTGAATAAAACATGTCCTAAATGGGTAAGTGATGACATGTTTCAACTTAGAGATGAGTGGCAGACACCGTCAAGCATGACAGGAGCATTCAAAGGAGCTTCTTTATCGCTTTGATATTCTTCTTTTCGCTTCTTTCCATGCCGCGCGCCCTCTAATTAATTCTAAAGAACCGAATTAAATGGAATCACCGTCATGCTTTGCCTGATTGAGCAGTGTGTTTGATCAAAATAATCCTTTGCACCGAATTACATCGCATCCTCTGATCGTTCGTCCAAGCTGGTGAAGAAAAAGGAGTAATATGTTCCTTTTACACCGTCTACAACGCCATGCTTCGTGCGATTGATTTCATCGATTTGGAGTGAGACACCTAGACAGAAAAAGGTGGCCATTGTGCCAAGTAGCATTAGAAAAAGAGCATTATTGGATCAAGACGGGTATTCTAGCTTAGGTTCGGTTCTTTCTTTTTAGCTTAGGTGACTATCAACTGGATTGTTTCTATCAAAAAGTACGATTTTTTTGAAAATTTTCTTTATCAGAATTACTTAAATTATCTTTTCTAATCTAGTTGTTAGCTTTATATCATGCAGAAATGAATATATTTGTTAGCTTCATATTATCTATAAATTATTCAACCAGCTAATCAGAAGATTCTGAAAGTAAGGTTTCTTCGAAAATTTTCTTTGTCAGAATTGCTCAAGTTACTTTTTTAATCTGTTTGTTAGCTTTATATCATACATAAATGAATCTACATGTTAGCTTCATATTATTTATAATAATCCAGCACCTGTCTGTTCCGAACGGGACAAGATCCAAATTATGGGATATAGAGATAAAATGTCAAATTATGTTTTCTTGATCATAGCGGTTGTACAGGGCAACTGTAAATGTTTTCAGATCCGAGAGTCAGCTTTGCAACCATGAAAAATACTTCCAATTTAACCAGATCACAAAGGACTTGAATCTCATCTGAGATGAGAATATCAAAGTCGCAACTATTCCTGCTATTGAGTTACATATGTACAGGCAAACAGGCCAGAGAATAAATTGGCTATTTCCTGGAACAACGGTTGCAGCAGTTGCACCAAAATCTTAGTGTAAAAAATGTTTTTTCCATTTCTGAAGCACTCGTACAACAGCAGTCAAATGGAAACAATGCAACCCTGACAACAAAACCAGGCCACCATGATGCCTAGCAAAGCACCGGCAAAAACCTGTGATGGAGTATGTCCCAACAATTCCTTCAGTTTTCTTTCACTAATTGGATGGCCTTCAAATAGGTCCTCAACGATCTTATTGAGTACCTGTGTCAAACATAGAGTGCGTATCAGACCACAGTAAGTGATTACTAACGCTTACGGTTAAGGACAGATAGATACACATCTCACTGTGAAACATAAGGAATTAAGGAACCAAGGTTCCCACAAGAATGTGTAATCACCACTCAGGAATTAAGCACACTGTCAGAACACACTATTGCTACCGGGTCGTGATGCCTATCCAAAATCGATATCAGAATGCAATGACATAATTAAGTATCTGGAATGCAAGCTTAATAGGATTGCTAGCAGGTTCTACCTTTTTTCCTTGAAAAAAAGACTGATCCCATGCCTTAGAGTTGATCAAGGAAAAGCTAATCAACAAATAATTGCAACATTGACGTAGGATCATTAGGTCTGAAATTTGTTATTGCAAGGTAATATATGATGCTTTAATCAGGGAAGTAATATGTAATTGTCTGTAAGGAGCAAGATATAGTCTCAAACAGTTAAAATATATTTTGATGCTGAGCACTAAGCAATCACAAAAACTACTTATCAACCTTCCCTTGAACCATAACTTTATTGCTCCGAACATGTAAATTCAAGTTTATAGTTCATCACAGAGAGAAACAAGTCTCTCGAGCACTAGAGTGCTGAAACAAAGCCAAAATATGTTTATGCTAAAAGAGATACTGGCATACTGCCACATCAAAAATTGTATAAAGCCCAAACAACTACAACCAACACATGATCAACTTTTGCAGTTTGGCTGGCTTTTTTCATAACCAGGAGTCCAGGACGACCATAATCTTATACGTAGTCAAATCAAAGTAGTTTCACATTTCACAATGATGCCAAAGCAAAATCATAGTCCCCATTGGGTTAAGAATGTAAGATTTGGTCATTTAGTTGTGCATGACAGATTACAAATTTACAATCATTCGTGAAAGGTTAACGATCACACTTACTGCTGAGAGTGTGAAAACCATACAGTACAAATAAGAAGAGTAAACAAACACACCTGGTTGTCCCAAACAATTGGAAGACTACACAATTCGAAGTAGTGCTTCGACATGGTGATATTCACTAAATTTTGACCTCAGTGAACCAATTAAGAAATTCAACACAACAACACCTATTGCACACTAGTTTTCATTTAGACCCTTGCGTTTATAAAATTTCAATAATTTCCTTCCTTTGATCATTAACAAGATCAAATTTTGTAGGCAAACTCAGTCTTTATCGACTCAATCTGTATGTATGCCACAAATCCTAACACATTGAAATAACATAAGAAATCCTGTAACAGTTCCAACATTCTGGGTAAATCAAACCTCGGGAGGGGCATCGAATCAGTTGTTTGATGATTGAAAAACGTGAATACAAATTAGCTCATCAGAATAAAAATTTCAGATAATAAATCTACCACATGCTGCTAAATGCAATACAGAAATGGTGAAAGAAATCGAAGCATTGGCTCACCTCGGCCTGCATCCCCGCGTGGCGCCTGACGCCTGTGGCGTCATACATAACTATGAGAGTAAACCCTAGACAAACTGGAAAGAGAGAGTCACCGACACCGTGGCAGAGCGCGACGGAGGTGGTGAGCGCAGTGCAGAGCGCCGAGTGCGACGACGGCATCCCGCCGGAGCTGAACAGCATCCGCAGGTCCCACCGCCGCTCGACGAACGACGTCAGCACGACCTTCGCGGCTTGCGCCACCGCCCACGCCACCAGCCCCGAGACAAACGTCGGGTTCGCCGCCAGAGCCCAGATGTACGGGTTCTCCCGCGCCTTGGTCACCGCCGCCGCCGTCGTGCTCATCAGCAGCGTCCCTATCCCCGCCCCACCGCCCTCAGCCGCTGAGGCGGCCAGGTCGGGGAGCTCCCCTCCCACGCGGCCTCCCCGCAGCGCGGCGGCGAGGAGCCGCGAGAGCGATGGGGGAGGCCACACTGGCGATGGCGACGGCGCGGCGGCATCGGCGGGGGCGGAGGTCTGGAGGCGGCGACGGCGGTGGCTCGGTGGCTTCAGCGGCTTGGAGACGGGGCTCAGGAGGTTGGGGAAAACCCTAGAGAAGCGGCTGGAGCTGAGCACCTCCATTGCTGCTGCTCCGCATCGCCGCGGAGGTGGAGACTGGAGAGTGGTGTGTGGCCGTGACGATTATAACTACATCGCCTTGGACAAATATACCCCTGATATCTCTCGAAAATTACAGCATCTGGCCGTGAGAGATGCAGATGCCCCAGGGGTGTTTCGGGGAATTTGGTGGCGGCGAGGGGGCGCCACCGCCTCGAGGCATATTACGGCGAAGATTCCAGGGTGGTCGGAGTCGCCATCTCGGCGGCCGGCGCGGCCAAACGGCGGCGGACGAGTGGACAGAGTTGCCGGAGCGGTCGGGGGCTGGACCCAGCGAGCTCGATATCAAGCCAATGTTTGAGTCTCAGATTAGAAAAAAAATATTTTTTTTGTTTTTCTGAGAAATATTTTTGTGGGAAATTTGACCTTCTTCAATTATTCTGTCTAAGAACATTGCTGTCAAGTACTCTCTGTTTTCTTATACAAATTATTTTAGTTTTTAACTATTTTTAATTATGAGTCATTTTAGAATTTTAGTCATTTATTTATCTTTTTTTATATTTATTCTTAGTAAATAAATATTATTCCTCTCATAAATAAACAACTTGTATTTTTCAAAACATGATAAACGAGTGGCAATAAAAATCATTTGAATGATTTTTATACAAATATTCAAAACATTTTATATAAGGAATCAGATTGAATAAACACAAGAATATGCATAGCCAGTTATTCATACACAAAGCATATTCTTTATTTTTAGCATATGCTGCTGCCGTGTATCTACAATTCTTAGTGAGAGTGACGACGACCTTGAAATTGTTCGCTTTGCCAGAGTAGGAATTTATTCGGAAGAAACTGTTTTAAAACAAACAGAAATAATTCAACTTGTTAAGCGTTCGTCAGAGAAAAACATATGCATTTTTCCTAAAAAAAATGAATTTTGAAGCGGATTGAAAGAGTCCGTTTCTTTGAAGCGAAGGCGTAGTCTTTTGAACTCCGCCTCTGGATCGCCGCCTTGCAAATTTCCGTAGAGCCCCCGGCCAAAACCCAATCCCTCTGTCTCCTCCTTCCGCTCGCCGCCGCCTGCTCAACCACGGGAGATGTCGCTCTCCAAGTCGCTGTCGGCGCGCCGCCTCGTGCCGGCGCTCTTCCCGCTAGCGCACGCCGACGCCGCGTCGTCCGCGACCTCCCGCCGCGAGCGGCGCCGTGGCGCGTTCGTCGCGACGCCCCCCACGCCGCCGCCGTCCCCTAACGCCGTGCGCCTCGCGGAGCCCCTCCCCTCGCTCGCGCCTTCCCGGCTCGCGTTCCACAACCGCGTCCTTGCGCTCCTGTCCTCCCACGAGGAGGGGGACCTCCCTGAGGCCGCGCTCCTCACCCGCCACGCGCTCCACTCCAACTGCCGCCCCTCGTCCTTCACCTGCGCGGCCGTCCTCGCCGCGCTCCTCCGCGCGCGCCGTCTCGACGACTTCTTCGCGCTTCACCGGTTCGCCCTCCAGGCCGCCGTCCCGCCCACCGCCGCCACCCACGCGCTCTACCTCTCGGCCCTCGCAGCGCGCCGCCTCCCCGACGCCGCGCTCCACCACCTCCGCCTTATCTCTCGCCCTGGATCCCCCGTGCCCCCATCACCTACCGCGTATCGCGTAGTCGTCAAGTCCCTCGTCGTCGACCATGGCCGCCTCGCAGATGCCGTCGAACTCAAGGATGAGATGCTGGCCTCCGGGTTCGTCGGGGCTGATCCACAGGTCTACAGCCTTCTCATGGCTGGGTTCGTGGAATCCGGAGATGGCGCCAAAGCCGTGCAGTTGTTCGAAGAATTGAAGGACAAGGTTGGGTGCGAGCCTGTTCTTGGTGGCATTGTGTATGGGAGCCTTGGGTGCGAGCCTGTTCTTGATGGCATTGTGTATGGGAGCCTCATGAAGGCTTACTTCCTTATGGGAATGGAGGAGAAAGCAATGGATTGTTACCAAGAGGCGCTCGGTGCAGAGTCGGAGGTGAGGTTTGTGGCTGAGAGCTATAACGGCGTGGTTGATGCGCTTGGGCAGAACGGAAGGTTGGATGATGCACTCAAGCTGTTTGAAAGAATGCTTCAGGAGCATGATCCTCCACTGAGGATTACTGTTGATGTGAGAAGCTTCAGTGTGATGGTGGATGCCTACTGCGCTGCTGGGAGGTTCGAGGATGCGATTGCAGCGTTCAGGAGGATGGTAGAGTGGAAGGTGGTACCAGATGTTGCAGCTTATAATAATTTGATCCGCCATCTGGGTCTTCAACGGTTGGTAAGTGAGGCCGAGTTGCTCTACAAGGAGATGGGCGAAAGTGATCTTAAAGCAGATGAGGAAACATATGTGCTAATGATGGAAGGGTGCTTTAGGGTTGATCGCATCGATGATGGAATTGGTTACTTCAACAGAATGGCTGAGCTGGAGTTGAAGCCTGATGCAACTGCGTATCATAAGCTTGTTGATGGCCTAGTTGGTTTTGGAATGCTGGACAAGGCCCAAGAATATTTCAATCAGATGAAGGAGAAGGGAATCAGCCCAAGCATTGCAAGCTATGAGACACTGCTAGAGGCGTACATCGGTGCAGCTAGACTGGATGATTCAACCGACATCGCAAAGGGTATTCTTTTGGATGAGAAGGTGGTGTTCAGTGATGAAATGAGGGAGCTTTTGGAAGGCGCACTTCGCGGAGCTGGGAGGGAAGGTGACATAACCAAACTATATGAGGATGTGGAGAAAGAGAAAACCGATGCCGCCGCTCGGGCAGCAGAAGAGAAGGCAGAGGCAGAGACTCTTGCCCGGGAAGAGAGGGAGAAGAGGAGAGCAGAGGCTGCTGCCAAGGATGAAGCTGCAGCTAGAGCCAGTGCCGCAGCCATTGAAGCTATTCTGGGTCATAAAAGGAAGACTGAAGATGAAACTGGAGCGCCTTCTCCTGATGCAAACACTCCGGATGTTGGTTTTCAGAGTAGGCTAGGAATCACATCAGTTGGAGATGGTGCGCTTCAAGGTATTTCTTTTGGAAGTGAAACTAAACAGGGATATGGACAGTAAGTCAGTAACACATTTGATGATCACAAGCAATCTTGTTGTTACTTTGTCTGTAGCTCTCAAGTTATCCCCGTCATTTTATATAAATTTTAAGAGCATCGATCAGTAAATTCTGGGTTGCCTATGAGATTTCAACTTTTTGTGTGAAACGAGTGAACGAATATAACCCTGGTTGAGTCTTTGTGTTACTGCAATTATTGCATATAAATAAAATGACGGCCACGAAACTTTGATGCATAACCATTTGGAAGACCCTTTTCTATTTCCGTAGGCGGTATAAATAGATATGACAACGAACACAAAATCTGTGGGTTCAGTATGAACCCATCCGTGAATTAAACTTATAAAACACTCTCAAATATATACTTGTGGGTTTTAAATCAAATATATGTCTAAACCTACCGAGTATCCGAAACACGACAAGGTAAGCCCATAGATTTCAAACCAAACCTGCAACTGACCCAACTCGAACCTGTGAACATGTGAGCATAAATTTAAATTCAAATCTATGCCCACCATGGTCAAAATTGTCATCCCTAGATATAAATGCTATTCTTTTTAAAAAAAAATCGCTAGCAGTCCCCTCTGTTGCAGAGTCCAACCTTGGCAGCTGCGACACGAGCAGCAAAACAATACAAGTGAGACCCAGATCAATTGGCATCTCATTTATCAACAGATGACACCGTGACACGAAAATAAAGCTTACTATACTTTATTGTGTAAAAATGCTGGATTTACAAAGTATCAAAACAATCCATGCATATACCGAGGAGAAGCAGTGAAACGTATGGTAAATCCACAGCTTAGTTGCCGACAAGGCGACCAAAAGGCAGATACGGAAAATGCGAGTATGTTTGGGGTTACTTTGGATTAGCCCTGGCAATCTGATATTATTCTGGTAAACATACAGTTCTAAGGCTCCATCATCACGGAAAATCTTGGCACCACATCCTCGAGAATGCATAGAACCTACAGACTCTTCATCAACAAGAACAGCAATTATCTTCTCTTTCCCCTCTCTTGCATCAGGAATCTGCAAATAGAAGGACCAAATTAATGCCGGTCAATGTTTATAACAGTTACTGGCATGCTAAAAATAAAGTGCAAGTCACCTCGAACATTGCTTCGGTCAAAATATCTTCCATCATAGATCTCAGTCCCCGAGCCCCTGTTTCTCGCGCGGCTGCTTTCTTTGCTATTAGCCGCAAAGCACTTTCAGTAAAATGCAGCTTGACCTTACAGAGAAAAATGAGCAAATAGTTTTGTTGATAAATCACCAAATCACCAATGATGACATTATTTATAAAAAACTTGCAGTTGATTCAAAGCAATCGATAGAACAGAACCAGACTCACATCATTCATTTTGAACAACTTCTTGTATTGCTTTCCTATTGCGTTTTTTGGTTCCATGAGAACCTGAAAAGATAAATGATAAATCAGATGCATTTTGGAATATAAGGGCAAGAATAAGCTGCAGAAATTTCCGAAGTTACAAATAATTGCTACCTGAACCAATTGATCTTCACTGAGAGCACTCAAGCCAACTGTTATTGGCAACCTCCCAATAAATTCTGGTATGAGGCCGTACTCAATCAGATCATCATTTTCAATCTAAGTAGGAAATGCTGAAAATTATCTCCATGTAGGCTTAAAATAATGTGTTTAAGAAATGTCAGCACTCAGCAATTGATATTACAGCTTCAACATAGCACGATTCCTGGAGAGCATTTGTCCAGCCACAGTTCTGCAAATCAGCAGACGTTGGAAGTCCAAACCCCAAAGGACAGTTTCGGCGCCTTCAATAGTACACGAGTAGTTTAAGACAATATATAAATCTGGATAAAAATGGATAATTCATAGAATTACAGAAAATTATGTTATATTGTAACTGCACAACCTTTCTGATACTATCTTTCCCAAGCCAAAGAAGGAGCCTCCACAGATGAAGAGTATATTCTTGGTATCAACCTACAAAATAAAATAATATGAAATAGTAGAATTCTTGCATATTGACGAAAACTTCTTCATCTGATCTCTCAATTTCTCCCTCTATATTGTAATATAAGGCACCGGTTACATTTTAAAGTACTTCATCCACAGATACATGTCGTTTTTAAATTTTAACAATCAGACTCTGAATGTTCTTGATCATAATATACTAGAAATAAATTATGTAACTATTTTGCAAGAGTCAGAATGTCAGATGCAGTTTAGGATTTACTTTGACTTGGAACCAAAAATGAAACTTGCAGTTAAGAAAACAATGATGACAAGTTATAGCTGAAAGTAAGAATTCATAATAATTTCGTTCAGTGAAAATTTTATCATGTCAATAAACAATAAGCTACTCTAACCATACTATTGAGCTCATAGAACTTAACAAAAATTCAGAATCAATTACCTCGACATAACCATGGGATAAATTATCTTGATTTCTTTTTCTTGGCACATTGATGACCTAAGAAAGTTAATATTTTAGAGACAGTACATGATGAATAATATATGACATTCAGGGAGAAAAAAATACAGTCAGCAATTGCTGTACATATGCATTATTTAACACATAGCTTACACAACTAGTTAATCAGATCTCACTCTCTTCTAAAGGGCTAGTGTTACTACCCAGTATAAAAAACAAAAAATATGAATTTTACATGACAGAGAAGAGGATTAATATATGGGCGTACTGTTCCTTCAAATATTTTTAACAAAGCATGTTGGACACCCTCACCAGAGACATCCCTCCCATCCTCATGGCATTCAACCTGAATGTGGGAATGTATCCAATTATTGCAAGTGCAAAAACCTTTGCTAAACACCACAGTAATTCAGAACTGATTTGTTCAAAGACCTTCTTTATGAGTTTATCAACTTCATCAACGTAAACAATTCCATGCTCTGTTGCTTCAACATTGAAGTTAGCAGCCTAAAAGGAAGTGCATGTCAGACAAGCAATTCATGGTTAACTGTTTACATGTTTATTAAAAAACTGTATGTTTTATCCAGTGCAGATAATGCCCAAAATGGCTATCGGTGCCATTTCCTCACAGATGATAGATGATCCAAGGTTCATTATAAATATAAAAGAACTGGTTATTCAGTATAGTGGTAGCTTAGGTAAGCTGTGTTAACAGTAGTCGAGAAAGTTCAACATTAACAGCATTACATAGTCAAAACTCAAAAGAATACATAAACGTCCAGAAAGAGAGTGATAGGATGTTACATACCGCCAGAAGATTGCAGATTATAGATTCCACATCTTCGCCTGAATACCCAGCCTGAAATAGCAGTCTTTTTGTGGCATCAGAAAGAAGAAAGTACCAAACATAATCAGCTTTTTTTGCCATGATATCCATGACACATGAGCTAAGCAGTAAGCATACATCTAAGAAATTTTCAGAATGCTGGCATCAGAAAGAAGAAAGTACCAAACATAATCAGCTTTTTTTGCCATGATATCCATGACACATGAGCTAAGCAGTAAGCATACATCTAAGAAATTTTCAGAATGCACATGGAACCAGCCTTTACTACCTGCGTAATTGTAGTTGCATCAGCAATTACAAATGGGACATCCACAAAGCGAGCTAAAGTTTTTGCTAACAGTGTTTTACCTGTCATAAGTTCATAACAAAAGAATCACATTAGCAGATAGAATTACTACAGTACAGTAATAAGCCATATGCATGCCCACATCACCTGACCCTGTTGGCCCAATCAGAAGGATGTTACTCTTTTCAAGCTCAATGTCATCATCACCACTAATACGAACATGAACATCACCACATGCTGAGCTTTTCACAGAACTATATTGATTCCCACAGTGCACAGATGAAATTGAATTCAGAATCACGCGATATAACTGAACCAGAAAACTGAATTAGCAGAATCTAACCACTTATACGAAGACTCGCTATATATCCTCTTGTAGTGATTGTGCACAGCAACACAGAGCACCTGCACAAGCAAGCTCCCCTATTAAGCCCATGCCCTATTAGCCGCAAAATTTGTACATAGTTCCACAATTCTAACCCAAAGTTGCATAATTATAACTTGCTAGCAAATATATCAGACATGTGGTAAAGTGACATAATCCATGCTCAAACTGGAGCAGATAGCGCCATCAGTGGCCTTGCTCCCCCAATCCAGGTTTAGTGATTCAGATAACTCAGTTAACCTTCTTGGCCTTGTCCTGGCCGACGACGAACTCGTCCAAGCCCCTGCGGATCTCCTTGGGCGTCGGGAACCGACGCGGCGACGGGGACTGCGCCGTGGAGCCGTAGGACCGGGACGCAAACACCGCCGCGGACAGCCGCGAAGCGGCACCAGCGCGGGCGGAGAGGAGGCGGCGAGCGGCGGA
>KE371834.1:752472-772682 GCA_000418225.1 Zizania latifolia | reverse complement strand
GGCGCCCTGTGTCCCGTGAGACGCGCGCCGGGAAGCCGGAGGACCAAACAAACTAGGCTATCTGGCCGGGTGGGCCCCACTCCTGGCGCGGAGCGGGGTGTGGGCCCGGACGGCAGTCGGAGTGTGGGACAGGCGGACAGCTTCGCCAGTACCTTTACAATTTGCAAATTTCCAGAAGATTTTATTGGTTTTTCTGCAAACACTAAAAATAATATATTTGTATTTATTAATGATCCCGTTTGTTACAGCATTAGATAAGTTATGAGTGAATCGAGATATTCAATTGAGTTATACGTTTTTTATTTTATATTTAAAATAAAAAATGAAATTATTCTATTTTATTATATAAACTATCGGTCTAATATAAATCTCAAAACAAGTTGTATCTCTCTAAAGACAGACTAATGTATTTATCTTTTTCTCCATCATGTTAAAAGATTTTTTCCCTGCAAGTTTTTTTAACAGTCTCACGTCGTGGTGAACAGATTGTGAAGATTCTGTTTCAGTGTATTTTACTGAAATCGTAGTTCAAATATTAAAAGAAAGAAAAAATACTAAATTCATAGCTTAGATATAACGAGATAAATAGCTTAAGAGATGTGGCGACATATAACGGATCATAGCATCAGCACAAACTACTCAGCGTGTCATTTTAGAAAACAATAATGATAAGATAGACATAATATATATGCCATTCTACCTTTGTTGGTTTAGTTTTATATTATAAGGCGTTTAAAACAAAAGTTAGATTTCTTTAATATTGATAAAGTTTAAATAAAAATATATTAACATCTATAATATCAAATAAATACACAAGATATATTTTATGGTCTATTAATGAAACTAATTTAATATTATAATTATTGATATATTTTTATATAATTAGTCAATTTTAAGAAGTTTGGCTTATCAAGAAATTAAATTACTTGTAGTGTTAAACAGATGGATTATTTATAAAAATAGAAAAAGTATATTTGATTGGTGGTTTTTTAAGTTTCTTCGAGAAAATTAAAATCGCGATCGTATTTTACCGTGCTAATAGCATTCATTGAACCTATCCACTTCGGTGATAGCATAAATGAAAGTATTTAACAACGTGCCAAACAGTAAAAACAAAACCAGTTGACTTCAAAAAACCTGGGGATGAAATGGATAGCAATGTCCCAAAGGGTACGTCCGCTTGTATGTTGCCTAGATTCAGTCTAGATTCATGGTTGACTTCAAAAACTCTGTGCGGAATCTGGTTGGAACCTCTCTACGAGCAGAAATTGGCATTTCTAAACGTCAACGTCAACGCAGAGGAACGTAAGGTATGATGTAATACAGTAGTCTTGTTTAATCATTCTTCTCTCATCATTCTCCCTACATCAATCAACAGCTTAAAAATGTATTTTAGGCTATGATCGATCTAAAACAAACCATTATGATGAGACATGATGATTTAGTTCTAATTTAAATGATACGTAAGGCTATAGAAAACTATGGTCATTCGTAGATAAAAATGACAAATAATAACACCAAATATTCTAACCATTGTGCGGAGTACAACAAAAGGTAGAAATTATTTGACTTTTTTTATAAACTAAATATCTTTTATTTTTAACTAAGTTTATATAAATATATATAAATAACTAAAATATTAGATTAGTTTTATTAAATTTACCTTGAAATATGATTTAATGATATATTTATTTGCTTTAATGATATATTTATTTTATATTTCAAAACTTAGTTAAAATTTAAAAACCTTAAAAAGTCAAACTTATACGAAACAGAGTAGGTACTCCGGTAACCGGTATACGCGCTCCACTTGTCCCGTACTCCCGTGCGCCTATATGGCTATATGCACGCCTCCGCCGTTGGGCCTCCGGCTCAACCGCTCGAGTGGCCCGAAATCCTCCGCTCGCGTCGCGCACCAGTCCGATCCAACCGCGCCACCATGCCGGCCGGCCGGCCGCAGGAGCACGACGGCGCGAGCCAGTCCAGCTACCGGAGGTCCCACTCGCCGCCTCCCCCGCCGCTCCCGGTGGAGGTGGTGCCGGCGTTCCCGCCGCCGGAGTCGGAGGGCGAGGAGTCCTGGGTGTGGACCCAGATCAAGGCCGAGGCCCGCCGCGACGCGGACGCCGAGCCGGCGCTGGCGTCCTTCCTCTACGCCACCGTGCTCTCCCACCCGTCACTACCGCGCTCCCTGTCCTTCCACCTCGCCAACAAGCTCTGCTCCTCCACCCTCCTCTCCACGCTCCTCTACGACCTCTTCCTGGCCTCCTTCACGGCGCACCCCACCCTCCGCGCCGCCGTCGTCGCCGACCTCCTCGCCGCGCGCTCCCGCGACCCGGCCTGCGTCGGCTTCTCGCAGTGCCTCCTCAACTTCAAGGGGTTCCTCGCCATCCAGGCGCACCGCGTGTCGCACGTCCTCTGGGCGCAGCAGCGCCGCCCCCTCGCGCTTGCGCTCCAATCCCGCGTGGCCGACGTCTTCGCCGTCGACATCCACCCCGCCGCTGTCGTCGGCAAGGGCATCCTGCTTGACCACGCCACCGGCGTCGTCATCGGTGAGACCGCCGTTATCGGCGACAACGTCTCCATCCTCCACCACGTCACCTTGGGTGGGACTGGGAAGGCGGTGGGTGACCGACACCCCAAGATTGGGGACGGGGTTCTGATTGGAGCTGGAGCGACGATTCTGGGCAACGTGAAGATTGGAGCCGGGGCCAAAATTGGTGCCGGTTCGTTGGTGCTGATAGATGTGCCGGCAAGGAACACGGCGGTGGGGAACCCTGCCAGGCTGATCGGCGGGAGGAAGGGCGATGCCGAGAAGGACGAGGACATGCCCGGGCAGTCCATGGATCACACATCCTTCATTCGGCAGTGGTCGGACTACATCATTTAAGGTCTATATCTCTTCCTCTGTATACTCTGTAATTCTGTATTGTTCGTATACCAAAAACTGATGTAATTGTTGTGTGTCGGGTGATCTGTACTGTAGTGTGCCTCATCAACCATTTAGTCAGTTCAGTGCCCATGCCCATGTTCTGAAAACTGACGATTGATGAGTTAAATACAGTTGTGTATCCTTGATTTTATCACTTGCCTGATGAATCAAGCTTCAAGGACACATTACATTACGATGTTCTTGCTCTTTAGTGTGTAAAGCGAGATTTTGTATGATTTGCTGCCATTTTATATGATCCAAGTCCGGGTTCTGTATCTGTGGGCGATTCAACCACAATAGTTGATGTCACAATTCATAGTTCTGGACCTGAGGAGTTGATTAATCGGTTTAGGTGCCACATTCTTTTTTCATTTCGTTTTTCTTTACATTAATAAAATGAAGGCTCAATCTCGCTGGAGTTCTTATTACAAGAATTCGTTATGAAGCTTTTGGAGGGGCTGACGAATGCCAGTGAGTCTAATTTCTTTGTTTGGCTTCAGCTTGTTGTGTCTCTTAACAGTATTAAGTTTTTTCTTCTAGTTGTTTGAATCTGGTGGTAGATCGTTTTCATTACTTTTCATATGTTTACCTATACATTTATCTGTAGAAACTAGAAACTAGAAAGTCATCATGTGGTGTTGTTTTGCTATCCTCGAGCTCCCCTTGCTTTGCCTATCTGTAACAAGCAGTCACTTTCTTGAAGTCAAGCATTTTAACCTCTTTGGTCATTTGTTTATGTCTTATTTGCGTTAACTTTTGTTAGAGTTGTACTTTTTAGATCTATATTCCTTTTAAAAGAACCAAATGGTGTTGGTAGTGAATCTGCCCCCCAACTACTCCCACAACAGTTCTTACATTTTGCTCCCTGATATTATTTGGTATTACACAACAGTCCAATTGACACATATAATTAAAGTGAGCACTCCTAGAAAACAAGTGAATAACATATATCATGTAAAAATATATTTAATTTATTTTAGACAATATTACTATATTTTTCTTTTGTTCGTAGCAAAGCACGAGCAATTTTCTAGTGTCCAATACTCCAATTAAATGCAGTGTCAAGTATCTGTCAAGTCTTGGGCAAATACTTATATCTCAACATATGTGTGATTAATTGGAACTATATGGAAGTGGTAGAAAACTGTTTTCTTCTTTGGAATTATATGGAAGTGGTAAATAAATCTGTTCTTCAAAAATAATTAGGTAACAGTAAACCTTGCCAAGCTTCAGTTTCATTTCCCATTTATACTCAGCTCAGTAAAATTTCCGACAATCATGAGTTCTGACATAGCTTACATATGTGCACATTTTATCTTCATAAACATCTGTTTCCTTTCACCTCTTTTTTGTATATCTTGTCTTTGGCTGCTGACATATGAGAATAGTCCTCAACATGTGTACCGAGTATGACTAGAAAGTAGGAACATTTAGTTAATGTTCATGCGCTTTGCTTAAATTAGCACAGGTGACATTGCAATTCACATAGGATGATAAGAACACAAGATACAATGCTTTGCATTGTTAAAAGCCCATAACATATTGATTTAACCATATTTACAAATTACATGCAAACTAATCATTGTTTTGCTAACTGTAGATGCATTGCTTACTACAGCTTGTTGCATTTTCCACCATTTGGATTTTTGCATGTGCCTTGAGGTCTGTAGAATGTGCTAAAATGCTTTTTTTTGGATTTTGGAAGTCACTGGGGTCTGGGGCTGGAGATTAAAGGTGGACCACACACTGTCTTCTACTAGAACAAAGAAATATAGGACATGTTCGGATGCGAATTTTGCTCTTTGGGAAATATACTAGCAGCAATCTCAATAAAGATATGATTAAAAGACTGATGTGGAACTAGGCCAAAGGATGTGACATAAAGATAAATCTTTCTCCTATCCAAGATATTCAGTTTCTTTGGTAAATCTTGTATAAATATTTTGCTAAAGCTAAGGCTTCTTTTACATTAGTCTTGGGCACCATTTTTCTTGACTAGTATTGTCTTTTTGTCTTGTCTTGCTGGTTTGCCCATTGTATTTTGCTGTCTGTTTTGAACTTTTTGTGAGTGTTGTTTACTGAGGAAGTGTTCATGTTAGGTCGCTGCTTTGGTGGAACGTTGCTTTCAGGCATTCAGGGAAGAATTGGATTTTCTACGTCCCAAATGTCTTGTTTTGCTATTAAACAAGCATATAACTTGATGAATTCCGGAACTTCGAGGTGTTTAGTACGTTGGTTTACTTGTGGCAAGTTGATGCATCATGTCCATTATGCACTATTATGACAGTATTTTGTTCTGGAATTGGATCATCAGTCCAAATCATATTTTTCTTTCCTTCTCTTCAACAACTCTACTTCAGAATCTGATTGCAACCACTTTGCTTATGAACTGATCTTGTCTTATTAACCCAAATTGCAAATTCCCTGCATATATTTTCGTTCATGCTTCAGGTACATTCAGATGCAGGTGCAGCACGCCAGTCCCGGCTTGGCTCTCGTCAGCAGCCAGAGCTTTCAGTTAGGTCGCTTGTTAGCGGGAATTGTTAGGGCACATTTGTTTCAGTTCAAAATTATTATAATTTTGCTTATTTCTATAATTTAAAATAAACAGACCAACTTATTATGCTAGTTTATTATAATTTATAGTGCATATTATAATAATATAATAAGCTGTTATTATGCTAGTTTATTATAATTTATTGTGCATATTATAATAATATAATAAGTTAGTTCAACTTAGCTGATTTCTATAAGCTAAATTATTATAATCTCAAAGTGAAATAAATAGGACCTTAATATGCTTGTTACTTTCCCAGTGCATATATACAATCAGATAAAAATCTCATTTCTATAATTCTAAATCGTGTCTTCAAAACGCTGGGACTCGTACATTGTTGCGCATAATTATATTTCGTGCACAGCACATTAGTCTTCAAAATGATGGAACTCGCTGCACATTCTTGCAAGGAATCCGCAGTGGGTAAGCTCCACTCTGCACTTGGTGATCCTGCCAGTAGACATGGAGACTGAACTACTCCAGGATGGAGGTGAGAGCGACGAGTGTTTCCAAGCGAAAATGGAACTTCAGATTCGTAAATCTGGGATGCTTGGGAGGGAGAAAGAATAGATGTAAATAACTCCACGATAGCAGGACCGGGATAAATGCTAGACCACAAAACTGACAGGTTCCTGTGAATTCTGCCAGAATTCAGACGAACCTGACAGAAGCAGAGCCAACAATTGTTAACGCCTGAAAAAACTCAATATACTGTTTTTTATTTTTTTCAAAAATCTACATAAAATTTTAATATAATTTTAATGAATCTTTAGAGGCAGGTCTGGGGCTCAAGCCCCAGCTACCCCAGGCCTGTCTCCGCCCCTGAACCTGGACGTAAACACGCCCATTGCACAATTAAATGCTCGACATCAGAGTGACAAGTCAAAGAAACCAACGCTGCAAGCACGTACTAAGGGCTTGTTTGATTCGTGACCACAATTTGTCACACCTCAACTGAAGACTTTGTCACAGTTATGGCTTGCCACACTTTGTGGTAAAAATAGTCTGTTTGGTTGATAAGTAAGGTGCGGCAAAAATTTTGTTACTATTGTTTGGTTTGTTACCATAAATTTGTGACAAAAAATCAAGTGTTTAAATTACTCTAAGTTTATAGATAAATACATATCTATTAAGAGTAACGTAATCATGTATATTTCATGAACTTATCAACTTAAAGGTTGCAAAGTGCACTTAAAACATGAAATACATAAAGAACCATGCTGAGCTTCTGGTTAGCTGTGTTATCTTCCTTCGATTTGTTATAGTTTGCTTCTTACTGATTTGAGTACCTCGAGTCGATAAATTTGGAAACCAAGTCCTTTAGGCTTACTGGCGACAACCGCCATGAATCCGCCTGAAAACAGCAAATCCTCATTTCATTTCTCCACACGCCAGATTGGAGGGCGGCAAGCATGCGGGGGAAGCCGTGGACTCGAGGAAGACGGCGATGATGGCGGAGGGGGTTAGAGCTCGGACGACGGCCAGCCTTGGTCTGATACAGAGTTCATTGACACTCACACAAATGCACAAAATTTCTCTGATCTCTAATCCCTAATTCCTCCCGGACACCACAAGCCATGAAAAGCAGAGGGGGCGGCGACGCCGAGGGCAGGGCTGGCAGCGACGTGGGCGGAGGGGCGGAGCTGTCAGCGGCGTCGTGGGCAAAAGGGGGTGGCGACGACGGTGTGGGCAGAGCTACCGGCGACGCCTGGGACGGAGGGGCCGACGACACCAAGGGCAGAGCTGGCGGCGATGTAGGCAGAGGGGCAGAGCTGCCGGTGGCTGAGGGGCCGACAACAGCGTCGTGGGAGGAGGGACGACAACGTCATGGGCAGAGCTAGCAAGCAAAAGGGGCGAGGGCGCCGTTGCGGCCCAAGAGGCGACGAAGCTAGCCACGGCGACGTCACCGAGGGCGAAGGGGACAGAGTAGGCGACGGGGCTTCTTCTCCAGCAGTACGCCACAGGCGATGTGGCGGCCAAAATGAGCGCCACACTTTTACAGCTAAAGAGTGTGGCGAGAGAAGTTTTGAGATGTGGCGAGCCTCACTTCAGTGCCAAACTAACTGTGGCAAGCCTAACTTGAGACGTGGCAATCTATGGCTGAAAACTAAACATGCCCTAAATGCTTAGCTTGTAATCAATAAAAGCCTGTAAATTTGAGACCAGACCAAATGCAACACCATGTCACCATTATTTGTCTGATAAAAAACAGTCAGTGATTTGCGGATAGGCAAAATTTAAGTTGAGAGTAAACGCAACATGACACTCGGGGGCAAATTTAAGTTGAGAGTAAACGACTAAACGTAACATGATACTCGGGGGCAGTACATGCATTTCACTTGCGACCAAGTGTTGGGAACTGGAACTGGTCTTTGATTTCTGGAGCAGGTGGAGGTGCAGAGCGATGACCCTCGACATATCCACCTCTGAAGCCCCCACGATCCCCACGGCCCCTGCCGCGACCACGGCCACCATAGTATCTCTCTCCTTCAGCTGGTTTCAAGAACTCGTTGATGCTAACAGACTGAAAGAAAAGATAACCCCGATTAGCAACTGTTATGTAGTTAACATCTTATGATTGAAAGCACAGGGCGTGAAGAGGGGAAAATGAAATAGTACCAGCAGATTAAACAAAAATGCAAATGAAGTTGTGAGTATTTTCAGAGGAATAGCAAATGAATACAAGACGACAGGCAAAGCAGTGGATTTATCATGGTCAGATAACTCAATAGGCATCAGGGTAACAAAATTACAAGATAATATTGATAACCTTATTTTTGGGGGAAAGGTAGGTATCTAAATGGAAAATTTGGTTTCATACCACTGAAACATGCCTACTTTAGTTTTATACCACTAAAATTTTTCTGTTCACTTGAATGCCATTCAAATTTACTTTCGTTCCTTTTTTACCACTATCATTCAGTTCTGTTACTTCCTGTTCTTCATTCTTTTTAAGAAAACACCCATGTGAAATATCAAATATGCCCTCTTGGACATTTGGCTTCATCCCTAATCTCCTCCCCCTGCTCTCTCACCGCCATCTTCCTCCCAACATATGTGCCATTCCGAGCTTCGCCTCCACCGTCTCCTTGGCTCAAGCTTGCCTCGGATGGTGCTGCCTTACTTCCCCAAGCTCACCTCTGATAATCCAACGGTGCCACCGCCCAGCCGTGAACTCACCTCTGGTGGCACTGCCACTTAGCCCCAAGCTTGCCTCCAGTGGTGCCACACCCCATCCCACCGAGCTCACCTCTGGTGGTGCTGTCTTCACGCCCTAAGCTCGTCCACACCCATCATCGGCCAGTCGTTTACCATCTTCAGGCGACACACTGTGGCAGCACCACCAGTAGAAGTCATGGTTGTTTCCTCTGACTGCAAGCCTTCGTCTTCTTGCTCTCCCTCGCTGTGCTGATTCAACCCAGATCTGACTGATCAGCACATCAAAGTGTTGATTATCCTCAATCACCTTGAACCAAGTCCATGTCTCCCTGGACAATCTCCACATGGAAGCGCTCTGTTATTGAACCAGCGTTCAGTGCCACGACTATCCAGATCCCCCACACCCTGTTAAGCACTGCTGCCGTTGCTAGCTTTGCTGCTTGCAATGGCACGCCAAAGGGGGAATCTTGTACCGGACACACATTTCTTAGAAGAGAGACCAAGTGTCCAAGTGAAATGTCAAAAATGTCTGAGTTAACATAAAAACGGATGAATTTGACAATAGTGGCATATAGATGAACGAAGCACTATTTGAGTGGTACAAAAGTGAACCAAATAATTTAGTAGTATAAAACAAAAGTGGGCATATTTCAGTGGTATAAAACCAATTTTCCATATCTAAATAGATGGGAAGATGTGAAACCTTCTTAGCATGCTCCTCGCGTTCAGCATTCTCTTTCTTCTTCAAAGAATCCTTATCGGATCCCTACAGTAAATATTTATCAGCCAATTAGTATTTCTAGTGAGCTGAGAGCATTGGAAGGATTACAGGGCATAAATCGCAAAGATACCAGTTTGATGAAAACATCATCATTTTCTTTCTTGTTAGAAAGTGGTTGCATAGACTGCAAATCCTTGTCAATTTCAACCTTCCTCTCTTCAGACTTCAAAGCAAGAAGTGCTTTCCGCTTCTCCTCCCTTAATTTCTCAAACTCCTCAAGAGTCATTTCCTAGATCACCAAACATTTGAACCATAAGATGAGGAGTTATGGACAGTTCGGTACACTCCTAGATAACTGTTGCAAAAGGAATAAATAAATCTAAAAGATTAGTATGTGCTTTGGAAGAATTTTTATCCTCACTTTCAGTTGTTTCCACAAATATACTATGTGCAAGTCACTAAGCCATCTCAACTTTGTGGCTGCTGCAATGCTAAAACTTGTTAAATCATTTTAGAATAGAATATTCCTGTAGAAATGCTCCAAGATCAACTAACTCACAAAACGAGGGACATTTCAACAATTAGTATATGAAAAAGAAGCTTAAAATCCAACTGTGACACAAGAACAAACCATTCCACGGAGAGGGGCAAGGAAGTGACAACAACAATAAAACAGCCCTTCTAAAGTCATAACAGAAACAGAAGCAACAAAGTTATGTCAACAGGCCTCACTAATTGCCAAGGAGGAAAGAATTATATCTACACACAGAAATTTGCCTATGCATCCCATGTTGGGTTCAGAAAGCAGAAGTTTACCTTATCCTCTTCCTTTTCTTCCACATTTGGAGTGGCATCTTTGGTGTCCTTGTTTTCATTTGCCTGGGGAGCATCCTCCAGTGGACCCTGCTTCTCAGGAACAGGGGCCTTCTCGTCCAACTTCAGGGCTTCCCCAGTTTCCCTGATTATACAAACACCACTATAAGAAACTTCTCTCAACAGTGTGAACATGAACAGGTGAAGTAATATCTTACTGGGCAAGAATTTCATCAGTGGTAGTTCCCCAGTTCCCACGTCCAGCACCCTCACGCTTCATCTCATACCCATGGCCAGTGCCACTATGGCGTTCATATGGCCTCCGAGGCAGCCTCTCAGAGTCATTACCATACCCACCTCGTCGGCCTC
This sequence comes from Zizania latifolia, assembly GCA_000418225.1. NCBI lineage: Eukaryota > Viridiplantae > Streptophyta > Magnoliopsida > Poales > Poaceae > Zizania > Zizania latifolia. The sequence goes on along the minus strand of KE371834.1, from coordinate 762,134 downwards.
CTTGGTAGGGTGGCCGAGGGCCCCTCTCCCTGTCCTGAGTGCCTTCTTCACCTCCAGCTCTGCTACCACCACCATATCCTCCCTGGAAGCCATTCAATTCTTCACCGCCAAAGTCTCGGTTATGCCCATATCCTCGCCCACCTCTGCCACGGCCGCGTTCACCACGACCAAATCCTCCGCGTGAGGGAGCACTGCCATCTCGAGACTCCCTCACTGAAACATGTATTAAATATTAGCATTTCGCAACAAACAATGCATTTTTTGGCAGAAGAGGCTAAAATCAAATAAAAATTCCTACTTACACATCATTCATATCCATGGCATCAAAATTCATTTTATACAAACCAGTCGTTAAAAACCCCTAAATTGGTTGGCGAAACCCATTCTCCAAGAATCCTAGAATAAAAAGCACGCACAAAATCGAACACCGTACACCGATTAACCTGATACACCGTGAGCCCCAGATCTAGAACTCCCAAGCCACAATCCCAAACTCACCGGCCTGTGAAGGGGGAGACGGCTTGGTCGGAAACTTGGCAGCCGCCGGCTGCGCTCCCTTCCCGGCGGCGGCCGCCGCCGGCTTCTTCGCCTCGGCCTTCTTCGCGGCAACCTCTGCCTTGGCCAGCAACTGAGCGGGGTCGTCGTTGTCGTCGGCGCCGAGGATGTCGAAGGGGTTCATGGTCGCCATAGGGACGGCTTTGGCGTTGGCCGGCAACGGCCACGCTTACACACTACAAGCGAGCTTTGCGGGGTGGGGTGGGAGGCGCGAAATGGTAGAGGCTCTAGCCTGCGGCGGTGGCGGTGGCGGCGGCGGTGGCCAGGAGAGACACGTAGTGGGAGGAGGAGAGCGTGAGAGAGGAAACGAATAAACCCTAGCCGCACCCGCTTTTTGCCACTAGCCCGTGCCGCGCAGCGAGTCGATATAATCTCGCTATCATTTCGCCGCGTGAAATTACTTCCGTGCCCTCCCATGAAAGCCGCGTTCAGCGGAAGTTTCGATGGGTATTTACGGTATTTTCCACTTGGGTGGGTCCTCGGGATGGGCCGGACCGGGGCATGTTTGTCTATTGGGCCGTGGGATTTTAATCGAGATTAATAGCGTATTAGAACATGGAGGATTATCTGTTGCGAGCCTGGTATGGCCAACGGTGTGGCCACCTGATGCGTTCTAGGTTCTACCGAAATTTCACAGCGATTTTTCGTAGCAAGTCGAAAGATGCCACGTTTTGGTTGTCTTGGCAGCGTCTTCCTGGACAATGCATATGAAAAAGGCAGCACAAAAAAAAAAGGACACCAGAAACATTGATCAGACTATTCGAGGCAAAGCAGCCAAAAAAGGAACAGATTAGGCTGTGTTTGGCCGGCTCTAGATCTCGTTTTTTTACTGTTGATCAAACTTAGCTTTAATAAATTTGTATCTGAAGCATTGTATAGATAAAGATGTTTAATCCAATCATTTGGTTTTTGGTTTTGTATAGACCATGCTAAAATTGGTGCAGAAATAATGCCGTAGCATCATCAAATGTTGCTGTGGTGTAGTGGTTATCACGTCAGTCTTACACACTGAAGGTCTCCAGTTCGATCCTGGGCAGCAACAAGTTCAAATTTTTCTTCTTTTTTTTGCTTTGCTACCCTTCTGTTAATCCTTTAGCAGTTTTGCGCAATTCACAAGCCGCTCTCATCTCGCTCCGGTCACCTAGGACCCAGGCGGAACGCGCACGGGAGAGAGGAGGGGAGAGAGAAGAGGGCGGTAGGGCGGCGATGAGAGGCGGCGGCGGTAGCCAGGCGCGGCAGAACGCGGTTCGGTCGGGCCTGGTGGTGCTGGGCGCTGTGGCCTTCGGCTACCTCTCCTTCCGCGTCGGCTTCAAGCCCTACCTCGACCGTGCCCAGGAGGCCATGGAAACCCACGTCTCCGCCGCCGCCACGGACGGCTCTGCCTCCAATGCCGCCCAGCCCGACCAATCCGGCGAAGAAGGGCTCGCGACGTCCAAGGACCCGGCCGTTGTGCTCCGCGACTGAGGCGGACCTCGTCGTCCAAGGTTCGCCGCGGTTGCCTTTACTTAGCTTTGGTTGGTTGCGCCGTTCTGTCGAACACCTTGTCTGTATGTCGTAGCACTGCGATTCGGTCCCCAAGCGACCGTGAGTTTTCTGAATAAATCATTAGCAACAGGCTCGACTGTGCACGATCTTCTCTTCATAGTGATAAAAATGCTGTTACTGATGAATTTGCAGTGTAACATTGTTGTTCAGATGACTTGAACTCTACTGATTCTGTGATCAAACTGGGCTGCTTACTTGCCAAACTTCCACTTCATTTTCTTGTGATGAAACTTCCATTGTCATCAGCCTAGACAATTCTGATGAGATAAGACTGTCGGAGAGATGCTGAATTCTGATGTTGCAAGTACTATTCAGCTGAATACTGTCAATTATTAAAACTATGTTTTCTTATTATTTTTTAAAGTCTTAAAATTTCAAACAAGTTAGGGTAAGAATAGGTTTTCATTAACTTACTAAGCCTACTGAATTTGATGAAGCATTATATGCTGAAAGTCTGAACCCTGGTGAACAGGTAACACAAGAAAGACTTATCTCTTAATTTCATTGCCTAATACGACTAAGCATCTCATTCATCCTTATGTAGTTTTATGAAAAATTGATCTCTGGTATGTATTTGGGACAAATTGTTCACAGAGTCCTCTTGAAGATCACTGAAGGAGAAAAGGGGAAAATTGTTAATGAGGGGCGCACGAATTTCAGAGGTTGAAATGTGGTATGTTCTCAGGAAATGAGGTTGAATTTCCCTAAAACTAGTTTTCGGAACCTAATTTTGGAGATCTTTTGGCGGTGTTTTTCTTACAATTTTGTTATTAAAACCTTTACAAATAGAAATATAAAAGTTTTACCTTATAATTATTTTTCTCGATAAAAAGATTCTTTGTACTTCAAAAATAGAAACAAAAAGGTTTTCTATCAAATCATTTTCTCTCATTTTTATCATATACTTTTCCTTTAATAAGAAATTGAGGATGTGCCATTTATGTCTCATTGACATGTGAGATTATCTCAGATTAATAACATGTAATCTAAGAGAGATAATACTTAATTTTCATCTAAATGAAAAGTATATCTAAATAAAAAGTACATGATTAGTTTTTTCTTTTTAAAAATAGGAGAAACAATCCCAGCCGAACAGGAGGGTATCAGAGTGCTATATGCACGAATCTCAAAGCCCAGCCCGCCTCGGTTTCTACCCCATTCAAAACCGTGAGGGTGGAGGTGGCAGGTTCAAATTCCCCATTCCCAGGTAGCCTTCCCGACCGTTAGGCCGCCTCCTCCTCCCCTTCCTCGACATGCACAAGAGCCAGGGGCCGACGACCGCGCGGCGGCGACCGCTCCGCGTCCTCTCCGGCAACAGGACGCCGCACCCGCCTCCGCCTGGATCCCGAGGCCGCAAGCCCGCTCCTCCCGCCGCTCGCCCCTCCGCCACCGCAGCGGCCCCCGCTTGCCCATGCCCGCCCGCCTCCGGGACGACGAGCGACGCTGCTGCGCTCGACCGGCTCCTCCTCGCGCGCTCCGACCTCGCGGGCCTCGTCTCCCAGGTAGGCTTGACTCCTCGGCTCTCGCTCGACACGCATGGTGATGCAGAGTGGTTCAATCCGACGCATGTTTGAGCGGTAGACGGCACATGCTGCTGGGGTTGGTTGCCCTCTAGGGTTGTGCTGTACTAGTCGATCTGGGTAACGATTTTGGGGCAGCGAATTCATGTTTGCAGTAACTACGACTCCACGAGACGCTTGCTGGCTGATCTCCGTAGAGATGATACCTTGTATTATTGAATCTAAATGTTGGTCTCGTGTTTGTTCTTGAATTATCCAGTCACTTGCTGTTTCCTGAATCGATTAAGTAGCATGTAGATCTGTGCTGTTGGATATATACTAAATATATAATCTCAAATCTAAACGTTTTCTTCTGTGCACACGCAACATGGACTTACTGACTTGTTGGTTCTTATAAGTTATAACATTTCCTGTTTTTTTATTCAATTAGATCGATGAATTGGTATGCCGTGCCCTTCAATGCCAAACTTTGTCTAAAAGAGGGAAACAAGAGATAGAATCATTCAATTGCTTCTTATCAGACACTGTTTCTTCTTTGAAGGTTTGTACCGATATCATCAAATCTCTCTTTTTTTTCTGAAACATTTACACATGAGTCCATTTTATTTGTGTCTTAACGATCATCTGCTTTATTTGCAAACAGCAATGGTCTTCAAGACTGGAGCAAGTGTTAGAAGCTTCTCCAGAGAAAAGCAAGAATATGTCCAAATGTGCCATGGGAACCTGTTCAGTTTCTGCTACAAAAGGGAATGACAAGGTGCTCTGCAGCAGCAACTTACGTGATCCTGACTTGATCGTCTCGCCTTCACCTCTTGTCTCATGGCGTGCTGGGCCATGTATGGCCGATATTGGAAAGCAGTTATTTCTCTTAACACCATTGGCGAAAACAAAAGCGTGCGCATCCAGATGCCCAAAATCATCAACGACTCAGTTGAAGACAACTGCTAGCATGGATGAGCTGAATCTTCCCAATATACCTGTTTTGAGGCTGACCATTTCTGATGATCATCGTCCTGATCTGGAGCGAAGCATGAAAGTAAATGAAGCAAAGGCTGGTCTGATGACACCTCATTTTATTAAAGCAAAGAAGGGCTCATCAGAAATCAGTCTCTTTTCGCCTTTCAGTTTCTCAGTTCAGAAGAGCGGGAGAGCACTACCTAGTCCGTGTCTGAGGACAGCATTGTCAGGCAAACAACCGCGGTTCTCTCCAATATCGGAGGGATCGAAGAAGGAAGACATTCTAAGCACTGGACCAACCCAGAGTAGCAAACCTTCTGAAGCCAGTGGTGGTATGTTATCTGATGAGATCTCAAAGGATCTGGCCTCAAGGTATCCGGACTTTTATGGCTTCAATCAATCCAGCATGACTACATACCGAAGGAGAGAAGCAGATGATACTCTTGACTGGTTCTTATCACCACTCAAGACCTGTGTGTTAATGGATCCTTCAGATGATAAGCCCGTTCCATCGCCAGCGAGGGATGACAAGTCATTTATCAATGCTCCGTGGAAAGGCCTGGAGAGTGATGAGCTGCAGACAACAAAGGAGTTTTCAGATGAAAAGCCTATCCAAACTCCATCAGTGTACAGCAAGGCCTTGCTTGGTACTCCCTGGAAAGGCTTGGAGAGCGATAACCTGCAGAAGACACAAGGAATTTCAGATGACAAGCCTATTCAAACTCCAGCAGTGCACAGAAGAGCATTGCTTGGTACTCCCTTCGAAAGCGCTAACCTGAAGGGAAGGCAGGCTGGAGAAACAACTCTCAAGAAAGAACTCTGGACTCGATTTGAGGCAGTTTCTACCAACGAGCTGCACTTTGACAATTCAGTCTTCCAGAGGTCAGACGGAAGGCATTTCCTAGATATCCTTGAAGAGGCCTCATGAGTCATGATTCTAGAGTAGCAGTCTATTTTTTATTTGTTATTTTTATTGTTTTGACAACTGATCTTGCTCTTGTACAATAGGCTACATTGCCCCTTTGCTATAATACTGGAAGTTTAGAACTGTAATGGCAGTGTGGCTGCACGCTGGAAGGAAGCGGTTGTTGTGGAGGGCGGTGCACCCAACTATGAACTGCACATGCTAATTACATTCCAGAGTTTATTTCGTTTGGTTTGGTTCTTATAATAGAATGTTTCGATACCGTCTAATATCAAAATAGAACTGATAAGCTCGATAAAAACCAAGCTAATACAGTTGCATGCGTTCATTATTTTAAATCTTTCTGGCCAACTCGTGTATTTTGTGCACGCTGTTGTTGGCGAACAACGTACCAAGATGCATCCAAATTACAATGTCTTGTAACTCATTGCAACTAGCCCGTCTAGCTCAGTTGGTAGAGCGCAAGGCTCTTAACCTTGTGGTCGTGGGTTCGAGCCCCACGGTGGGCGTATTTTCCTTTTTTTAAAATGTCTTGTATTTTGTCATCCAAACGTGTATTTTCCTTTTTTTAAAATGTCTTGTATTTTGTCATCCAAACGTATCACACGTATAAACTGGATTATAAAAATCACATGCTAAAAAGAGCTGCTCGTGGAAAATGATTGAATGATATTGCTTTCCGCTGTTATTTACACCAGCAATGAAGAATAAACTATGAACAAACCTCGTCGTTCCAAAAACTACAAGCCCGTGTCCGTGTGACTTGTGAGTTGTGTCCTCATGGAATCGGCTGGCACTGCAGCAATTTGGTCCGTGTCCGTTCCAAGTGTGAGCGCTCTTGATCATGCGCCCAACTTTTGTCACATGATAACACCCGTCGTCCCAGTGATTGGTTTTGGGAGACGCCTCCGTGAGCTCGATCTCTTCTCTCTTTTCCGCTTCACAGATGGCTTCTTCGATGGAGGAGATTTCCTGCTACCTGGTCTGAGTTTTCGAGATGGCTGTTCACTGGCCGTTGAAGGGGGATTCCAACCGGACGCAATCATTTGCTCTAGTAGCTCCCTGTGGTATGTCTGGTGAGATGTCAAGGGCAAAAAAATAAGATACATCAGTAAGCTCATTAGCTCAACATGTGCTGCCAGTTGGGCGCTAAAAATAAAAAGGCAATTTTACGGTGTATTCTACCGGCAGTAAAATGAATCACAACCCTTTATCTCCTCCATCCAAGGTTAAAAATGATTACTGTTATTTGATTAGTAGTAGTAGAATTTAGAAAGGTTAAAATCATCTAAAAATTGAGTGATGAGGAGATGGCAACTGACTGGCAAAAGAGATATATACAAATTCCCTAATGATGATTATATCAAAATACGATCAATTAAAATACTAATTTACTCTTCGAAATTGACGGCTAAGATTGATTCTACTGGTAGAATAATACTATCAGTAGAATGCCCATGGTATTTGAGAAGTACAGCAACAGTAAGGTAGTTGTCCCAGAGAGTGCGTGAAAACGAAAATTATATAGGCACAGGCAGCTGCAATACCTGAACAACGAAGTTGCGTCTTTCACAGTCCAGGAACATTTGAGGCATCCAGCCAACTTTAGCCTTTATTTTGTCCCGGACTGTGCTGAAACTAATTTGATCCCTGGAGGTGAAACGGTCAACTTCATTGAACCAAAGGCATGTGAAGAGATTCGTGATGGGGATGTGCTCTCTGATGATGACGCAACCTTCAGGGACATCTGCACCCGATGCAAAAGGGACAACATTAAAATTTTTGAAAGAAACTGAACTTCTTTTGCCATACTCTGATGAGATCACTGACCACTTGTGATGGGAAGCTTAGCAGGTGAATAATGTGTTAGGCCCTCCTTTCTGTAAAACCCTATTTGGTAATCAATTGATGCATTGTCATACTTCCCAGCAGCTTTATTAGCTTCTGCTTCTTCGAATACATCAAAGCGTTTGTAGTGCCGAGAGATAGCAAAGGTAGCATTCTTCCTCCACAAAAACCTAAATTGGTATGGCATCGCACTGTCAGAGTCAACACTAAACGTGAAAGAATTAGACACTGAAAGGTCACACGATATTGTGATCCTAAAATAGACAGACCTTGTTGATCTGCTGATAGTCCTAGTCTAAAATCCACAACAGATTCAAATAAACCAAGCTCTTTGCATCAAGCATACCTCTCAAGCAGTAGATAAGGATCCACAACAAGCTGAAGCTTTGCGTCTATCCAGACTGAAAATCTCACATTTGGAAAAAGCCTATGGAGCAGAAGTTTAGGGATCTGCACAAATTAGTTGTCTGTTCATTAAACATGATCAAAAAAGGAAACAATCAAACAAACAATGCTCAATTACACATTAGCTGCAAACAACTTCCAGTTTGGACACCTCAAGAGCACTGAAGAGCATATGTTGCCAACGTATGCTCCTCAGTGGCATCCTCAACACATTCACCAAGTGCCCAAGCATGCTGACTGTCACTTTAATCATGGAGTAGAACTTTAATTTATCCTAAATTGCGCATAATGAACTGGTCAGGGAATCAATGTTCAAATACCAAGTACCCAATCCAAATAAGCAATACATCATTTCAACTACTTTTTACTTGCCCACAAGCATGTGAAAAGACCCAGACCACATAAGCGTTATAGTGACAAGCTTTGTGTGCTTATATTAGATTCACATTCAAGTATGAGATTCATGTTAGTTAGGGAGAAAACATGCCATTCTTTTGCTTCATATAAAGATACCGACTAATAGCACATCACAAGGACATAATGTTGACAGGAATTACAAATTCATAAAAATGGCACCTTCCCCGTACGCCTTGGATCTTCGTATGGGAGGTTTCGAACAACCACTAGCCTCCATAGGCCAACTTTATTATTTCTGTAGAGTGAACTATAATTCTTGACATATGCTTCTGTTTCTTCATCTACAAACATATAAAAGCATGCATTTGCCTTTGAAAATTCACTGGCATTCCTTGGATGTTGAATCATATCATAATTACCTGGGAAATGGCATCAGATTGTCAGCAGACAAACATAATATAGTCATAGCTAACACTTTCTGAACAGGCTGTTACCAAAAATAGCAGAGGCTACAACTAGTTCACGGCATTGCTCCATCTCTAACAAATCATCATCATTGATATCAAATCCAGAACCTTGGCCAGACTTTTTTCCTCTAACAAAGCTGATAACATAGCACAAGCCATTTACTTTAGTATACAAATTTCAGCCATTAAAACTTTTGGAAAAGTTGCGGATTAAATATGCAGAGAAGTGTGTAACGTACCCACAGTGTACAGTCATTGATTCATTAATGTCAAAAGATTTATTTCTCTGCTCCAGAGATGAATGCCCCCCAAATACAGAGCTCTGATTTGAGAAATTTGCAGTGATGCTGTCTTCAAATACATAATTTAAGTTCTTTAGGACAGGAGATGGCGAAGGTTGTAGAGGCATAAGAGCAAATGCCTGGTCAACAGAGACATAGCAAACTTGGCATGCTACAGGGGAAATGAGAACAAACTGTATAATCAGTGACATGTTAATCACAAGTGAACTTGCAATGCTAGACATAAAGATGTGAAGAACTAAGCTTACATCGTGGTCCAGTGCGTTTCGGATCAACCAGGGGAGGAGGAGAAATTGAGAAGCCTTCACAAGGATGATGTGTAAAATTTTCAAATGAAAGATGAAGCCGATTTGGAAGTTCAATTTTGTTGACACTACTAGAAGAGTATTGGTCGCTGGACATCATCAGAGGCCTTGTCATGCTGGGATACACAGAGTTTTCTATAGTATTCTGGACTTCATAGTTGTTTGAAATGATCATTGAAGCATTATCATCTGAAACAAGGCATCAAACCGACAAGTCAGTGACTATATTTTCTAACGATAACGTAATTTTTTACATAAAACAAGCATCGTTTTATTTTGAATTGCTTGAATTACAGTACATGTCTGAGTAAACCCTAGCAAACATATGGTATGAGTAGCTGATGGATATGTGACGCAGCCAACCAACGAGCGGCGAGAAAAGGGCAGCGGGATCCACGCACGCGCACAAACCTTTGGCGACGGCGAAGATGGAGCAGAAGATGGAGGCGGAGACGGCAGCGAGGAGCAGCAGCACG
>KE371834.1:717113-737758 GCA_000418225.1 Zizania latifolia | reverse complement strand
TGGAGCCTACGGGGACCTCGAGCGCGGAGGAGAAAAGAACTGCCATTGAAGTCGTTGGTTGAGGAAGCAGCCCTACCTGGCGCGTAAACTGTCGACGGGTGGTCGAGCAGCCCTCCTCGGGGGGTGCCCGTGGAGGTGATTTGTATTGTAGGGAAGCGTTGCACTCAAGACCTCAAAGGTTGCCAAGCCCGTGAAAATAGGACCGGCCGAAAGACAGAGATATTTAGAATGGTTCGGCCTCCCGATAGGGTAATGAGCCTACGTCCACTGTGAGCTTGATGGGGTGTTTCACTAGTCAGGAAGAGAGTTACGATGTATGGATTACAAGAGCTAGGGCTCTAGAATGTCTATGTGTTGCGTGGAAGAAGTAGTCGTGAAATGTGAGCGTGAGCCGTGAAGATTGTTCTGTGAACGTGAACGTGAACATGGGGGTCCCGTGCTCGAGACCCCTGGCTATTTATACCCCCGTTGGATCTAACCTATCGTACAGCACGCTCCGACGGGACGTAGCACGGCTTGATCGGACGCAGCACGTCCTGATGGGACGCGGCGTGCTGCCTACTCTCCAACTGCTCCCTGGTCTGACGCCGCCCGGCAGGCCTATGCATCTGTCACGCCCTGAGCCTCCGACCGCTTTGCATCGCGTCGCATTTAATGCGCCATGCTGCTTTCGGCTGGCTCAGATGGGGTCGGTAGGACGGGCCTGCTGGACCCTCTGTCTGGCCCAATAGTCAAAAATGAGACCCGCGGGCTATCCGGGGGTATATCCCCAGCTATGTAATTTTAAATAAATAAGAATTAAGAAGATAAAAAATACTAACTTCTACGAATACTCATCATCTGCTTGACAAATTTGGCTGAGGCGGTGAGGCCGACTCGTTGAGTTTGCATTTGGGCTTGGAAGCACACGCCCCGTCTAGGCAACCTAAGCCGTACGAGAAACTGCAGTATTGCTCCATATATTGGGCCACCGATAGTAATACTATGTTATTAATGGGCTTTTTCTAGGAAATCATCAGACGCGGCCCAACGAATCATGAACTACTGTACTGTTTACCGAGTTTTTTATTAATAATATATTTTTTATTCAAAATTTCAAATCTAGTATGTGAATTTCGGAAATTACAAAAATAGCCTTGTGTCGGGCTATGGTCTGCCGATCTAGGGCAGATCGGCCTGAATCGGCAGGCGTATGCTTCTGTCTATTGATAAACTGCCGATCTAGGCTGATCTGTCCTATATCGACAGACCATCTGCCGATTTAGTGCAGATAAAGTCTAGCGCCCACCGATCTAGATCGATCGGCATATGGTCTATCGATCTAGGGTAGATTGGCCTAGATCGGTAGATGGTCTGCCGATCTAGGCCGATCTGTCCTAGATCGATAGACCATAGCCCGACAGAAGACTATTTTTGTAATTTCTGAAATTCACATATTAGATTTAAAATTTTGAATAAAAAATATATTATTAAAACAAAAAATTCCTGTTTGCCACGACGCAGGCCGGACATACCACCGATGCCCTCGACTGATGTCTGTAAGACTGTAACTCTGCGCCGTTCATTTAAAACTGGTTGGACAAATAGCAAAACTGAATTTGGTTTATGTTCTCTGAAGATTGTGTTGGTTGATATTTTCGGATAGGAGATAAGTTATAAAGAATTAGAACTCTAACTATTCAGTCTTACTCTTACAATATTGTATGAGACATCATCGATGATCCATACTAATACATTAATACATTCCTTGTCCCATCAGTGCCTACAATGGCGAGAATACGTCCAATCATTGCTATAGCGCTAAAGCCCAAAATAACATCTGATCTACTTGATACTGAAAGTCACTTAGCGTAATCCAATCAACTAAATTCTTCGGTCTTTCTACACAGTAACTACATCGATCGACAAATCAATACCTTCACAAAGCAATCAGTTGTTTATTTTGTTTCACAAATCTTGTGTGGTGATCATGATAGCTATTCTTATGCATTAGATTTATCTAACAGGTTGTAGTCCATTACTCCATTATGCCACGGAAAAACCAAATAGTTCTTGTAGTTGGGAAAGGCTTGATATGAGAGCTTGTATACTCTTTCCAGTAGCGAATATTTGTCGGTTTTAACCGAGACCAGATACACTTTTACCATTAATTTCAAAACAAAATTAAATTAAATAATTCTGATTATATAATATTAATACAATATCACATATTTAGTTATACAACTTTTATATGATACAATTTGATTATATAAAAAATATTATTAATCTGTTCTAAAAAAACAAAACTCATACGTATTCGAGTAAGTATCAAAACTGTTGCTCAGCCGTCAGCTGAAACTTTCATGGCGAAATTAAGAAGATGTCTTGTCTTTGCTGATAGCTATGTAGCTTGCACCTGATGGTGACCTACCTTATGCACACTACTTGGATTGAGAATCTGTGAGAAATTATAATGTTGTTAAGTATTAACAGAATTGAAGCACGTACGCCGATGGAAGTACGCGCCCGGTTGCTGTCAAGCCTGACCTTTTCCCCTACAGATCTGGGAAAATTTATTCCTTCAATCCATCGCTAATGCTCTCTCGTACACGCAAGCTGGGTGGTGTTATGCTGCAAAGGGGAATGGTCCATCGAATTATTGAGCAAGCGAGAACGGAAGCAGATGTTGGGTTGGATTAGAAACAAGCTGCCAGATGCAAGAATGTTTCTTGAGAAAACGTAGGTGGCCATCTCCCCAGATTGGGGCAAACTAGATCCTCTGCAGAGGTAGTTGTCTCCTCCGCACCGTCCGATTAAGATCCGATAGATACCGGAGGAGTGCTTCATGCGTGATAGAACCTACTCTGCAGCAGTGCGGAGGGGACGACTACAGAGGGTAGTCAACCTGTAAAGTCAGAGAAACCTGTTCCAGATTGGAGACAGTTTCGGCTTCAGCATTGTACTTCTAGCTTACTTCCTCCCGTCTCTCCTAGGCTCCCCGGGATTTTAAATGAAATTTTGAATAAACTATATACCATTTTTATAAGGGTTTCTTTAGAACAACGATTTTTAAAATGCAGAAATAGAAAAATGTAGAAATTGATCGTCTCATATTATAGAATGCTACAGAATTTCAAAACACAAGAATATTAGAGATGTTCGAGAGAACGGCCATTTTGCTGCAAATGCATGATGTTTTGCTGTCCATACAGTAGCATCCTGCTTAATGCTTATCGTAATGTTTAGCATGATGTTTAGACATCTTGCTTGAAGAACTAAGACTAATAAACTTAGCAGTTCTTACGACAGTAACATCTAGTTCTGGAAGCTTTCTGGTTTGTACCGTGCAATGTCCCGGCCATGTTTCTGTATGTGAACGACGCAAATCAATTTATGGAAACAGAAAAATTGGCCTAAAATTAAGGACCAAGTGACCGACCAGCTAGCTGATATTTCTTCTGATTTAGTATATAAGTTATTTTATGTTTCTTAACTTTTTTCTAAATATAATTAGTTTAAGAACTTCTAAGTATTGTTTTATATTTTGTACCATATGTTTGCTTTTATTAAATAATTGTCACTTATCACATAAATAAACAACTCATGTTTTTTAAATCAAAATTAATAAGAGGCAACAAAGTCACTTATTCGATTTCTTTATGCACAAGTATAAAACAATCAGAGCTGTACCCTGGTTTCTTAACTCAACCGAGCTTTCTGAATTTGCAAGACCAGAAACAACCGGTTTTCCTCTGTAACACAAATGCTTACGGATTTGTGTGTTAATTTCCCAGATAGTAATATGTGTACATTTATTCCACGATCGAGCAAGCAAATTACAATCCTAGAGATTAATTAAACAAAGAGTTATTTCCTTCTGCAAATTTCAGGCTTTTCAGCCATTCTGAAAATCTTGAGGTTTCAGCTGTGCATTCGGCTATTCGCGATGAAGAAACGATTTTTGGAGTTCAATCCTCAATGAATCCGGTCATCTGGAGGACGAGGTTCCTCACGTTGCGGAGGTCCCGCCCTTTGAGCGTCCTCCCCTTCCCGGCGCACATGGAGTACGCCGCCGTCCTGCCTCGGAGCCTCCTCCTCTCAACAATGGCGTGCGGCGGCACGATGACGGCGCCTTTCATCGTCTTCTTTGCGCCGTCGACGTCGTCGTCGTCATCGGTCTGGCACAACACGGTGCGCTCGGAAGCCCAGGACCGAGACCGCCGCTTCCGGCGAGAGATAACCACCGAAGCTGACGAGGACGAGGACGAGGACGACGACTCCGGCGACACCTTGGAACGAGCAGAAGGCGCAGTGGTGACAACGGTCGGTAAGCCATCGTCGTCCTGGTGATGGTCGGAGTTGTACTTGTAGCTGTCGGCCGGCGGCTCGGGCCACAGGATGTCAGCCTCTTGAAACTCCTCCATGGCCTCGGCGCGCGCGCGACTGCCGGCGCGGAGAGAGCTCGGCGTCCATGGCGGCGGAGGGGTATTTATAGTGGTGTGGCCTGCAAGGAGAAGCTGGCGTGTCTTGGTGAGCAAGCAGACTGCCATGGGGGAGTACGCCGGAAGGAACCGGCCGGCGGCCGGAGCGTTTGATGTGGAGTGCGGCGCACCCTGTCGTGAGCTGCCACTTGGATACCCCACGTCAATTACACAGATGCGTCGGTTAATTCCAGCCAAAATCTGTTCTTGAAACCGTGGGCCGTTTAAATTTTAGAAACATTATGGGACATTGTTGTGGCACAATAAAAAACTAGCTATTTGCTTTGTCCCACAAATATTCCGACTTATAACGCGTAACAAGTTTTAAAGTTTAAAATTTATCTCAACCTAATATGCTTTTTATTTTATTTTTTTAATGTGTGTGTAATTAATAGTCTCTGATAACAAGTGATACTACTCAATCAGGTCAACTAAAAATTAGAGCTAATATGATTAATGAGTAATAATTACTCATGTGTGTGTAATTAATAGTCTCTGATAACAAGTGATACTACTCAATCAGGTCAACTAAAAATTAGAGCTAATATGATTAATGAGTAATAATTACTCATGTCGTTCTAAAATGTAACAAGTTTTAAAGTTTAAAAATTAAACTTAACCTAGTGCTCATTAATTAACTCAACTACTCTCAGACCGACACCCACTCTAAGTATGATAGTATAATCTTTTTTATTCATCTATTTAATATATATGTTCATACTTAAAACTTGTTATATTTTAAAATGAAAGGAGTAAGTTATTTCTTTACACTAATAATCTGTATAGAAACTCTTAAATATAAAGCGTTTGCGGAGAAAAATATATTAATGTTCACAGTTTTATGAGCTTGAATCAATACATATCCAGATCAACGTGTTTTCAAGACCATACGAAGTAGTTGTATTATTTTTGGATGAGACGAGTGAGAGAAACACGGAGAGAATTCTGGAAATGCAAATACCACTTTGTCCAGACTGTGTTCTTCTTGGAATCTGATTTAAAAAACTGAAATTTTTGAAATCATGAGCAAGATGGAATTAAAACGGGCATATATTCCTGGATTCCAAACTGTGTGCACGCACGTGTTGATTAACAACGTAATATACTCCTGTCGATCTCTTGGTAAACCCAGCTTGACAAATGACAGAATCATCACACGGCAAGACAAGTATTTTCACGGTGTTTGATCCCTTCTGGCAACATGCATGTTTTGAAGCATGACAAAATTTCACGAAACGTAATTGCTCGAGTATTAAATGACCACGAGACCAATTCAGATCGAGATCGTGAATCATCGTCTTGATTACATTTCCATTTCTCATTCATGAGTACAAATTGAAAGCTTCCGCCATGGATGCGTGCAGTAAATTGAGCCAATCGACCTGCCGCCATGGCACGGAGTTGCGCAGGTGGACGCCGGCGCCGGAGCCGTCATCTCCTCCTCCTCCGGCCGCCGCCTACCGAACACCAGCAGGTGCGGCGGCACGATCAGTCGATCACCGCCTTTAATCCGACGCTGCCGTGGCCGTCCTCCTCCTTACCGCCGTCTCCCCAGCGTTGCAGGCGCGCGGCGCCCCTGCAGGGGACGTCCACCGGCCGAGAGCCACGCGGGCACCGCTGCTCGATCAGGCGCGGCGTGAGTGCGTGACGGCGTGAGTGTCGGCTCGGTTGGCTGCACCGGCGCAGGCGAGCTCATCTGCGGCGGCTCGTCGGCGTCGGTGTCAGGCCCAGAGCACCTCGAGCTCGTCGAGCTCCTCCTCCATTGCCATGATAAGGCGGCAACCGGCGACGGCGAGAGCTCGCCGCGAGCTGCGCGCGCGGCCACGACTGGCTATATACACGTACACCGGGGGCGAGAAGCTGGCCCGGCCGGGCGGCTGCCTGATGGGATCCTGCCGCGTCGGATCACGAGAAATTCTGTCGAGGAGGACGGCTCGCTGGGCGAGCCCCACGCGCGACGTGAAAGCGAATCGGCAGGGGAGAGGAGTGTGGATCCCGCCGCGGGCTCCGGACGCGCCGCCGGGAACACACGTTTTCTCACCCGACGAAGCGTGCAACTCTACATGCAACGCAAACGCAGATAATGACGCCGTGTTGCTGCGTCGCCAAGGAATGGAGTAAACGACGCTAGGTAGTGGTCAGGTTAGTGGTGTGAATATAAATGGGATTGAATAAGTCTAAATTTAGTGGATGATGTTCATCAGTTTTTTTAATTAAAATATAATCATTTAAGATATTATTTTATAGATTCAGTTACAATGAATATAATAGTATGTTTGAATCATAAATTAGATTAATGATTTTGGAGAAAAATAATTTAATTCTTTGTAAACAAATAATTGAATCCACCCTAACCAACGGGGTGATCATTCAGGTTTGGATGGCATCATAAGCACACAAAAATTGGATCTCTCTATCTAACAAATTATCGGCTTGGATTACAATTGCAAATTTTTGAACGATACAGATTTTTTAAAAAACATCAAAAAATATCAAAAAAAATAAATGTTTTAAATAATTTATGAACATTTAAATATTAAATTAAAACCCTAAACTGTTTTGTCAAATAGTTTGATCATTTATTATATGTCCTCACACCTCACTTTCAAACATGATCGATCTGGATGAACTATGATCCACGCAAGAGATTGCATGAGACTTCAGCTGATCGCATATTCGCATGATCAATCTGGCTGATGCAATCATGCAAGAGATTGGGCGTGACGATTCTTCATGGTTCATTCAGCCATCATCATTATTTCATTGCTTGCTTCCTGCAGATCGATGAATATTATTTCCCAACAGTGTGTGGTGTAATCAATACCTCCATTGTTTAGTCCGTGTTTTGCTAAAGCAACAGTAGCTCCCGTTCCTATTCCAACGGCATTCGTATTCTATTCTAGTGAAACTTCCTGCTGCTGTGAAACTGTTTGCGTAAACAGTGCACGTTGCAAAAGCTAAGGGCGTATGTGGGACTCACACGGTCACATCTATACTTTCGGTCTCTTTGACCCGTTGACAAACGTGAGCTAACCATATCTCAATTATATTTTTATATCTTCTGTGGCCCAATGATAAGGAGAACATACTAAGTAAATTTTATAGTAAATCAAATTAATAAGCACTGTTAATTTTTATAGATATAACGGTTAAGATTAAAAGATGTCGATGTATTATGTCGGTACCTCCTATAAGATAATAGATCATACTGATCTAACGACCACGATTAAAAGATTAAGATTAATTCTATCTCTTAGCTCTTTAAGAAGTAAAATGTGTACAGCAAAAGAGCCCCCACACTATTACTGTTTTACACATTGTTTAATTCTTTTTAAAATTAAATTTTAACTTTAATTATATTTAAATAAAATTACATCAATATTTATAAAATCAACTAAATACACTATTAGCACATATTTGATGATCGATTTAGTAAAACTAATTTGATGTTGCTACTGATATAATTTTTATAAAGTTGGTCAAAATGTATCAAGTTTGATTTTTTTAAAAAAACAACAACTTATAATTGAAACATATATGTTCATCTGATCATCGCACTCAGCACATCTGAAGATGCAAAATCAGTTGTAAGCCTGCAACTGCAAGTTGTATGTGGTGCAGGGAAGGTGTAACAGCCTCCTCTCTCTCTAACTGAGATGACATCTGATTATTCAGCATTCCAAATTTCTATTGCAAAGTTGTCCTCCTGCTAGAGGCTCTAGCCTCTAGCTCTCGCACATGGAGGGAAGCAGTGAGGCGGAGAAGGGCAGCGTGCGTCGACACGGTCGTGCGGTCATCTCAGGATGGCTTTCCGGTCAACTTTCTCCGCTCCCCAGGCCCCAGCACACCATGCGTCCATGCAATGGAGGGGGCTCTCGCTCTGTCAGGTATCTTTTGTCACATCATCTAGGAGGTGTCGCCACACATGCATGCACGAGCAGAGTACTCCACCCGGTAGTATCGGATATTCGGATGCAATTACAAATACTACGGTAACTTAGAGAGCAGATTTTGATAAGCAGAAAATAAGTATTCGGTAAGAATATAAGAAGTTGATGTTAAATTATAGATATATTTGTTTTAGCTGAAGATTATTAGTACCTAACTGATCTGAGTAGTTAGCTAGTCTAAGTATTTAGCCAGTGAGAATTTAAAGAAGATAGTGTTTGCTAGCTTTTGGATTCTAGTTTATTTCTAAATTCTGCAGCTACTGATTCTCACAATCTAGGTCTAGAATTTAGATCATTTATTTTGACTTCAGATTCTATCGGATACTGAAACAAATAGGTTATATAGTTTATTTTTAAATTCTACCGGTAGCTAACTCCACCGATGGTCATCGGTCCTTAAATAGAAGCAAAGAAGGCTTGGCGTCATCTTCTTCTTCCCTCATTCTCTGGCACCAAAAGCCAAGATCAGGTATAGACGGTGTAAATATTACAGTGCAATTAACACATGATAGCCTACATATTTCATCAATATTTTGAATTCTGTAGATATTTCAATTTAAACTGAGATTATAATGTTCTCCAAATTTACAATCACAGAAGAACATACGCTTCACGTAAAAATATATATGCTAAACTACAATCCAAAAGTAGGAGATGAAAGCAAAAGATAAAGAGAAAAAGAGAGAAAAAAAAGACTCTCATCTTAGCTATTGTTTATCTTTTGATGAATATCTCGGATGTCGTTGCACAGTGGCAGTCGTAACTGCACCTCGTCCTGCTCGAGTACTCGACCGAGACATGCTTGCATCCACGCGCGGCAGTGCGGCACTGCATTGCATGACGATGACATCAAGGCCCCCGGCCCCCTGCTTGCTTGCTCCTCTCGAACTCGCTGCCTCGCTCACACTTTGTTCTTCCTTCTGATCGAGCTAGTACTACGTACTTGTACACAGATGAAGCAGTAGTAGGTGAGAATCAGTGCAGCTCTGATGAATGGTGGTGAATTGGTGGTGATGCTGATGCAGCGGCCGGCAGCACTGTGCAGCTTCCTGTAGCGAGACTGGAGAGGATCATCATCAACACCACATGTGCACTGGTCTGTCTTTGGACGATTCATTGGTGCTGTAGAGGTTTGGTTCTTGTTGCCATTGGCCTCTTTGGAAGGGCAAAACCTCTCTTCAAAACCTCGTGCCATTTCAGTGCTGTACATGCTACATGTTTTTTAAACAACCACGTAAATACATCCGCTCAAAAAAAATTCAACCATCATCTCTATATTTTTGTCATATATATATCTTTCTGAGTTTAATATTTTACACCCCTCACAACTCAATTAGTACCTCACAACTCAATTAGTACCTCACAACTCAATTAGTTAAGCAGATAAGTCCACACCAACTCAATTTTACAGCATCATATTCTATTTTACTCTAGCTCGGTCGCCGTGTAGAACAAAGCACTAGCAACAATCTGGCGAGCGAGCCTTATTTTTGCAGTGACTTTGGTGTGTTAAACAGGAGAGATGGCCTGTCGAGATGTTAACTGGGGGAGAGGCTCCAAAACACCAGTCATGCTTTCATTTACTGGGACTCGTCAAGGTGACCACTCACCTGCAAAGCATCGCTTGTTGTCAGCACTGCGGCTGCTCGATACGAATGTTCAACTCATCAATTCAGATTTCAGGGGTCCAAAAGTGCGTGGAGCCAAGCATCCACAGAATACAGAGAGAGAACCACCCTCCTCCCTCCTCTTGTGCTCCCTCTCTCTCTCTCTCTAGTCTCTCCCTCTGTCTATCGGTCTATGTTGGGTCCAATAATTCAGAGAGGGCCAGTGCCTGCCTGGGGCTAGAAATAGAAGGCCTAGATGGCTACAAATCTAGCTCCTGTCCCCCCACGTGCATGCAGTGTTATAATGGTAGAGTTAATACTTTAACTATAATTGTTTTAATAGCAATAAATAGTACTCCCTCCGTTTCTTTTTAAACGAAGTCGTTTACTTTTACAGCAACATTTGATCATTCATTTTATTCAAAAATCTTATGCAAATATGTAAAAATATAAATTATGTTTAAAATATCTTTAATAATAAAATAAATTATAAAAAAATAAATGATTTTTCAAAAAGATTTTAAATAAAACAAATAGTCAAATGTTATAATAAAAGTCAACGACGTCATTTAAAAAAAGAAGGGAGTATATGATAAGATAATATAATGATGTATTAAATGATGAAAGATGAAACAAGTAGATTTTACATATGGATAATATAAAAGCTATAAAGTGTATATGGTGTGTAGCATTAGCACTAGAACTGCCCTAACAATATAAAGTATTACATCTGTCAATGTCAATAAACATAAGTGCTTCTAGCATTTTCACTGGGATTAAGGAGAGAGATGAACTTAAATAAAAAAATGTTTTCGATTGGTTGAGATGGAAAAGTAAGAAAGGATTACAATTGGCTGAGATAAAAGAGTAGCGAGAAATAGCTGTATTTTAAAATAATATTTGAAAGTTAAAAATTTTATTTTATGATGGAGTGAGTAGTATCTATCGGAGTAGGAGTGATGTCTTAACTCTTAACCACTGTACCTAGCTGTACCTAGCTATTGTATATGCAGTGTATATGCAGTGTTCTGCCTGAACTCTCGCGCTTGACAAGGGCAAATTAAACCATCTGAAGCTACTGCGCATTACACTTGCAATGTACTTGGTATTGCAAGAAAAGGAGGGGCCCCTTGTTTGCCCAGACTGCTATCTCTGCTACTTAAAACGACGAATTTTTTAAAATAATATATTTTTTAAATGAAATTTCAATTTTGTTACACGGTTTTTAAAAATAGCAAAACTAGCCTTCTGTCGGTCCTTGATGTGCCGATCTAGGCCAGTCAGGTCTAGATCGGCACACCAAGTGTCGATCTAGGTTGATCCGGCTAGATCGACGCTGGTGCGCCAAATGTCGGCCGATGAAGCGTCGATCTAGGCCGATCAGCCTTGTCGTTGTGTAAGGCAACAGTACCCTACAGGGGTGCCCGTAGGGAGGTTTTTTGGTCAGGCTAAAAGGGGGTGCGGTGCTATGATCTAATGGTTATCTCGATCAAAGAGACAGAGACAGTGGATTTTAGACAGGTTCGGGCCTCCCGGAGGATAATAAACCTAATCCTATGTATGGAATATGCTTCGAGCGTGAATAGCCTTTAGCGTATAGGTACTTCAGATCGTATAAGTCTGAATTTACCTTCTGGATGTGTGTCTTCGTGCATCCAAACTTACCTTTTCAGGCTCCCTCCGATATCTTTATATGGGAGAGATCAGTGGTTACAAATGATGAATAAATTTCCACTAATGACGTATTAATGACATAAACGGTCATATTGTGGATAATAACACAGAAGATAACCGCACTAATAACTGCGGGATTATGGAGATTAATGACGGCCTAGATCTTAATGGGGACTGTCCGAATTCAGGTGGTCGGGAGGGCTTCTCGCCCGAGTGCTGGATCGGACGCCTTCAGCTCTCCGTCACTGTCCCCATAGCGGGCTTTGACCATTGACTGATCGGCTTAAAACCACTCGGGAGATAGCCCGGGATCATATTCCCAATAAGCCTAGATCGGCGCTTCATCGGCCAAATTTTAGTTGTATAAAAGGGGGGCCGAAGCCCCCCTCCCACCCACGCCTCACTTCCTCCCCTTCGGCTTGGAGCTCCCAGGTATGCCTCTTCTCCCCTCTTTTGTCTTCTTTAGATAGTAGTAGTTAGTAAGTTAGTTTAGGATAGTTTAGTAGTAATTTAGGTGTAGTTTAGTAGTTTTTTAGGGTAATTTAGGAGTAGTTTAGTAGTATTTTAGTTGTAATTTAGGACTAGTTTAGTACTATTTTAGGGATAGTTTAATAGTACTTTAGGAGTATTCTGATGAAGCTTTTAGAGTAATTTAAACATAGTCGAGAGATAATTTAGCGATAATTAAAGGGTACTTTACAGATAATTTATAGGTACTTCGAACATAATTTATAGATAATTAAGGGGTACTTTAGAGATAATTTAGATGTACTGTAAGCATACTTTAGCGATAATTAAGGGTTATTTTAAAGATAATTTAAATGTACTTTGAACATAATTTAAAGATAATTTAAGGGTACTTTAGAGATAATTTAGAGGCACTTTAAACATAGTTTAGAGATAATTTAGATGTACTTAACATACCTTATTCTGTGTAGCTTTCTTGCGCGTGCTAGCTTGCTGACGTAAGAGCCGACGGTGACTGCATCCACTGCTATTTCAGGTAT
Organism: Zizania latifolia; assembly: GCA_000418225.1. Lineage (NCBI taxonomy): Eukaryota > Viridiplantae > Streptophyta > Magnoliopsida > Poales > Poaceae > Zizania > Zizania latifolia. Next base: position 725,060 of record KE371834.1, on the reverse strand, counting down.
CTGAACATACCGTACTCTGTTAGATATTTTTCATTGTTCAATGTAGCAATACTTTGAATGTAATTAGATGTAGTTCTGTTTAGTTAATTCGCCTGTTGCTAAATAAGTAGATTTGATCTGTTGTGCTAGACACGTAGTTATGTTTTTTATATTGTTTGCTGCTTAATGTTTACAGGCATGTCAGATAGAACATCATGTATGATTTACTATGGAGATGGTCAAGTACTTGTTGGTCATGATAGTGCTGACCTTAGTAGTTTTTAATGTATCGAAAATAGTTTAAGTCGGGTGGTGGAGCGTAGCATTGAGAGTGTTAAGCGGTGGCTTTATCATATATTTCAATTGGATAGAGAGCAGCGGGAGTTGTATGTGTATGCCCGATGCAGCCGTGTGGCCGAAGGGTATTTTTGGAAGATGGCTCCTGTTACCTTGACCGTCATGTGGAGAGGATATGTCAGAAAGGCGCTAGAGCAAGGTTGTGAACGGATTTTGCTTATCTATTTTACTCCTTGTGCCTTTCGTACTCCAGACCCAGCACTAGACCAAGTTGCTAAGTCTGGAGTACAATTCAAGGTCGGCCAGAGTAGCCAAGTCCAGGAGGTGATCCCCGAGACGGATGCAGTGCCACATTCTAGGGATGCTCTCCTGTCTACGATAGCTAGGATTGCTGAAGGGCAAGCTGATGAAGGAGAGAAAATAGAGGCCATACCTAACTTGCTATAGAGAGAGGACCAAGACTTCGCGGAAGCAGTCGAGCAGAGTGCCAACGATAACTCAGACGAATAAGAGGAAGCAGGAGATGACAACAATGACAATGAAGAAGAAGAAGACAATGTGATTCCCAACGAGTGACAACCACAAGATTATGATGCTCTTGCTATTAATGAGGGCTGTGACACTCATTGAGAGTATGGACAGAACGAGGTCCAGAAGGATGCGGTGTATCGTACAAAAGATGTAGTTTAAGATGCCGTAAAAGCATGGGTATTATCACTCCGACGATCATTTCAAGTGAAGAAGTCAAACCGCACAATGTATGACGTTGTGTGCGAGAGAGATGATTGCCCATGGAGAGTTCGTGCACATCAACCAAAGTGGAGAATTCATTGGGTATGCTCAATTATGGTGCAACATACATATGTGGTCGATACAGCTGTAACCAGGCACAAGAATCTAAGTACCAAGTATATTGCGGGGGTGATGTATTATGAGATTATTGAGAATCTTAGTTATGAGTCTCGGACCTTAATACTTGACATAGAGAGAATGTTTCAGTACACAATCAACTATTCTAAGGCATGGATGGCTAAACAGAAGGCGCTCGAAATAAGGTTCGGTACATTCGAGGACTCATATCATAACCTGTCTTTCTGTCTGGATACGGTGAAGAGGCACAATCCTAGCACATACTTCTCCTTCGAAGAGAAAGATGCGATATTCTCGAAGGGTGCGCCGATTCTACATCGAGTTTTCTTTGCACTCGGTGCTTGCATCCGGGCTTTCCAGTACTGTCATTTCATTCTTTGTGTGGATGGCACATTTCTAACTGAAAAGTATAGAGGTCAGATATTGATCGCTATTGGTGTTGACGGCAACAACCAGGTTATGCCAATTGCCTTTGGCTCCATGGAAAGTGAGAACTACGAAAGTTAGTTGTAGTTCTTACGGCACTTGAATGTTGGGGTTCTTCAGGGCAGGCCAAATATTTGTTTGTTGCATAATCGACATGCTAGACTTACAAAGACAGTCCAACATATAAAGCATAATCCGGAGGAGGCATATCCTTGGAAGGACATTCAATCTCGATGGTGTATGCGTCATCTAGGTGCGAATTTCTACCGTCACTTCGGAAAAAATAAAGAATTGTCTAATCTGTTCAAGAGACTGTGTAGCCAAACCAAGAGAGGAAGTTCAAGGCCTTATGGACGAAACTTGATGAGCTGACATCAAAATACAAGCATGAGAAGGCTGCAAGGCAGCAATCTGGAAGTGATCCGAAGCCAGAGCCGGAGCCACTTTGTTCTCTGCCCACTGATGACCAACAGATGATCCACAAACGGCAGATGACGAAAGTTTGATGCTTTTCAGATTGGATTAAATTCGAGAGTAGGGAGCATTGGTCTCTACTCTATGACACTCACGACGTAAGGTATGTCATTATGACCACCAATCTTGCAGAGGTGTATAATTGGATCATACGGGGTATGCGATGCTTACCTTTGGTTAGTATTGTGGAGGACATAATCCGTGGAACCAGCCGATACTTCATGGACCGACATACTGCTGCTTTGGTGGTGCACAGATACGAGTTCTATTTATATTGCAGAAAGATTACGGAGTACTTCATAAAGAAAAGTAAGAAGACAACCCAGCATGTGTCGTCAAGACAAGTTCCCGGGAACTCCGTTTCGAGGTAACGTGTCGAGAGAAAGGTCGACGAGGAACAAATCGGGATGTTATTGTCTGAATACTTCACAAAAGAAAAAGTCTTTGAGACTTGGAGCGGTGAACTCCGAGGGTATGGGGTTGTCAGCTCATTCACATCTCCGCTAGATGGTGCACGTCGTTAGGTGCCATATTTTCAACGTGTCAACTCAAATGTGGGAAGAAGAAAGATACGACGCATTCGAAATGATATGGATGAATCCGAAGCTGGCAGGAAAAAGAAAAAGTGCTATTTGTGCAACATGGCCAGACACACGTACAAGAATTGCACAGAAGCCAGCACAAGCAGTCGAGGCCCCCAATGACATACAGATCACCGCACTTCACACAATGTACATGGTCCCCAAGATGTACGTATAGTAGTTACTTCACTTGTTAATTGTCACATGTTGTATTTTTGACGCTAACAATATTTGTCTGTTTTACAACATGCAGATAGCGGGTAATGATGATTGCCCCTACGAGCTTCTCTCCGATACGGTCGACGGTCACCACCGGGCACAAGCACTCACGTCTACCGATTCGGACCAGCCTGATCTCGTCCATCTCAGAGTCTAGACACCGCAATATCTCTGGAGCATCCATCCTCGATGGGTTGGCAGGTTAGTTAAGCAAGCATAATGGTCGTTCATATTTTATTTTTATCTCGTTACGTGACTAACATCTTCTTTCATGTAGGTTACGCGGTGATGGCTTACTTTTTCTAGCTAGATTAGTCGATGGAGCCAGTAGGTTTCTATTCGACAGAGCTCTTCTCGCAGCGTGGGCCGACAAATGGAGGCTGGAGACACACACATTCCACCTGCCTTTGGGGGAGCTGACGATCACGCTTGAGGATGTATCTTACCTGCTAGGACTTCCAATAGCAGGAGCAGTGGTTGTCTCGAACGATGTTTAGCCAGACTGACGTGTTTACATGCTAACGCGCTTCGTGGGAGCCCATCCCATCCAGCCTGGTGGTGCGGCAGTGGAGGAGTTCACAGACACACACGGACTGACGCAGAGTTGGTTGCGTCAGTACCAGGTATGTTGTTTTAACATGGTAATGAAATTAAGCATTAACTTATCCATAGTGGCTGTATACTAACGTTTGATCTTACATAGGCGGAGCATTTAGCTCCCGATGCTGACGATTACAACGTTAGTCGGCACCTGGAGGCTTACCTCCTTTAGCTTTTTGGCTGGGTGATGTTCACCAGCACGCACCACGATAGCGTCGATAGGCAATTGGTGCAGTTCGCCTAATCCATCGTCGATTCACCCGACGAAGGCGTTGCACAGTACTCATGGGGATCTGCCGTCCTTTGCACCACACACCATACTTTTTGCGACGAATGTCGACGTCGGACGGTTGGCGCGTTCATTACTGGGTGTCCCTTATTGATACAGATCTGGTCGTACGAGTGGGTGCAGATTGGTCGGCCCTAGGTTGACATGACACCATATCTAGGGGGCGCCAGACGAGGACATCGACCGACCGACTATGGGCACACTTTAGTGTCGACGACGGGTCAGTATTTGTTGTACTTAATCATTCATCAAAATTAATTTCGTATTGATATTTTTTCTTTTGCAGTCATCTTAGGCCCACTCTTAGACTCACCTCTCCTACCCAGACTACACGGTGTAGCTCGATAACATTCGGGCGCACGACTTTCGTTGAAGACCTTACATGCCAGGCGAGGTCATCCGCCGCGTGCCTCACGGGCTCTCCGCCTTGTGCTTGCGGGACGCGGCATACTGGAGGACACGTAGATGCCTCGTATTCGATGTCATGATCGAGGGATATGCTTTCCACCGTGTTTGTCGACAATTTGGATGAGCGCAGTACTTTCCGTGTCCTATAGAGGCCTAGGTGCCTGTCCAGATGCACCAGTGAGCTCCTGCACACGTACATACGAACATGCGCATCACATTTTACTATTACCTACCATTGTAAATCTTAATTCACACTTGTTTGTTGCAGGAACACGTGGAAGGGAGTACCTGACGGCATTTGATGGGATGTTAGGATGTAGCCATGGGTCGCCTAGTGGGAGGGTGCGCTGAAGGACCTAGATGAGAAGGAGGATGACTACGACCCTACGACATACTATGACTACCTTTAATGGTACTTCGTTTGTACTAGGGTTCGTCTCGTCAGAGGACAGGGCGATGGTCCCCCACCTGCGGCTGGTGTGATGCACGGACATCCTTCTCACATGGTCGCAGCACATCACGAGTCGATAGGTACATAAATTGTCTAATCTCCGATGATTGGTGATTGATACTATGTGACTATTTGGCTTTATTCTTTGGCAGTAGGATCACATGGGGAACACAAGGAACTATGCCGATGATATTGTTCAGCGGTGGGTCGACGAGGTTGGTGTGGTGCACAACCCGTTGGACTGGATGGGAGTACGGGGAGCTCTCGATGAGATCGACGCTTCTATCCGCCTCACGTCTGTACGGCCACCTTCTTCAGCTACTGCCCCTCAGCCACCTCCTCTAGCTCCTCGTCCACAGCTAGTGCCTCCGATGCCAGCACCCCTACCGGTGCAGCCACCAAAGTATTGGTACCCCCGCACCAATACTTCTATGATCCGGGCCATCATCGGCAGCAGGCCCATCATCGGCAGCGGACCCATCGGGACATGCCACACCGGCACCATTGGGATATGGAGCACATATGACTCCTAGTGAGAACTATACAGTCTTACACCGTTTTATCCCTGCTTTTACGTATTGTTTTTTCTTTTGCACTTCATATTATGAACATGCACTTCGTAGTATCCCTGCTTTTACGTATTGTTTTTTCTTTTGCTTCTACATTCTGATGCGACGTATTTACTATAACATTTTGACCACGTCTTATTCTTTGTAGCTAGATGTCTTCCTCCTCTACTAATCTTAGGGGGCTGAACATCTAGACTGGAGGAGAGATCCTTTCGCTTGTCTCATCCCTCCGTAGACCGATCGGCCTTTGTGCCATTGCGGGGATCGATGTCAACTAGAGACAGAAAAACGATACGACATTATTGGAAGAAAATACTTTCTTTGCCCCAATATTGAGGAGTTGTGGTACCCGAATGTCCGAAGAAAATCGGACAGAAGGAGATGTGACTTCATTGAGTGGGTGGATACTGAGAAGCTGGTGTTCGATGGACGTTGGTTCTCTCCTAGCTAAACAAATGCACAGTACGCTGCAAGGATGGAGGAGTACGAGCGTTATGCCTAGTCCGAGCAAGGTGATTCGAGAATCAATCCGATCGGAGTGTCGCCGTGGCTTCAAAGCCCTAGATGTCACTGTAGAGAGCGCTGCTAGGTAATGACCACAATGTCAGGACGAGATGCTGGCAGAATGACTTTGTGGTGAGCATGAGAACATTAAATTATTTCATTCGTCCATTGATTACTAGCTCTGGTGTCGTTTTACCTAGTGTAAGTAACTACAGTTATTTAGTTTTGCAGATGATCTAATGCAGTGTCGTTTTACCTAATGGATCGACGATTCAAGGCAACAATTCGCTAGATGGCCCATATGATAAGCCAAGACTACAGAGGAGTAAAGACGGAGTAAGAAAAAGCATCGGCTAAAGATGGAGCATGCCAGTTCAAACTGGATGATAAATCCTCTAGGAATCCCCGAGGGGGACCAACGACCTACGTGTGCCTGTGGCAGTCTTTGCATGCTAAGGACTTCGCTCGGAGGGGAATCAAGGGGAAGGAGAAAATTCGTGTGCCCCAACCTATATGACCACTTTGTGGTAAGGGATAACAACTAAATCATGTTTTATTTTTGCACTATTTTCTACTGTAACACTAACTTTTATATCCGTTATGGCAGCAAAATGTAAGGGGATGCGCATTTCGTTGGTGGCTAGATGAAGTATCATCTACGTATGAGGATGGTTTGATCACAGAGACGAAAAGTCACTCCGAGTATGAAACAAGAAAAAGAGAAGCTGATAAGCGAGCAAGAATTGCAAGATGACATGAAGAAGATAGACAACAAAGGGCATACTTTAGGCAGCAAGAGCAAATGTAAAGAGAGGAAAGAAAATAGGCAAGACGCGTTAGGGAAGAAAGACAACGGAGCAATTAGTAGGAACTAGTACGCGGTTATGCCATTTGTAATATGTTGAACTAGTTATTGTGGAGAGTTTTTGTTGGATTACTTTCGAACAGTTCAGATATGGTGCTATATGCATTGGAACCTCTTAATCTACATGCTATTCACTATCTACTCTCAATTTGAGCTTACACTTCAATATCACATTTGACGAACTTATTGGCAGATGCGTGATTACCTGCGAAATAGATATTACAATGGCATAACACAATAATTAAAATAGTCCAGCATCAACAACATCTAACAAAATAGTTCACGGCATAACACAGTACATTATGATGGCACATGCAAACGTGATTACGTGCCTTTAGGAAAATAAAAATAGCTGAGGCTTATCCAAAATGACTACTGAGTGCAGCGAGGGTACTTTCCCTTCTTTATGGCATCTGATCCTGCTTCCTTAGCACGACGAGCCCTCTCACGCTTTCTCTCTCTTTCAGCCTCACACTCCTCTTTTGCCTTGCGCTCTACCTCCTCTCTCCTCTTCTCTTCTTCCTCACGCTCACAGGCCTACTGGTATTGCATCTCAAAAAGCTCCCTGTTGAACTCCTTGTGTCTCATAAGCTCTGTCCAGTCATCAGGGTGCACCCCCTTATCAATCCATTTGACAAAGTCACAGAGTGGAGGTGGCGACGGTGAAGGAGTTACCTACACGCAGAAACGTTAATAGAGATATTATAAGTGATTTATTTGAGAACAAGATATAACCGAAGAAATAGCATAGTTATTTATACCGGTTTATTAGCACGTGGTCCACGCTTTGGTCTTGGCTTTGGCTTTTCAAGAGTGTAACAGTAGTTGACACACTTCCAATACCTCATCTCGTATGTGAGGTCATCCATATTTCTCATGAACTTATATTTATCTCCACAAAAACACATAGGGGGTTCAACACCCTTCGGCGAACGGTGACGAGGATCGTAACCATACTCGGATTTGACCTTTTTCACCATCTACGGTAAGAAAATATGCAATTGATATATCGACATAAATTTAAAATGTTACATTTACGTCCACATGTTCTACATGACCTCATGGTACCCAGAACAACTAACAAAAAACACATATTTATGTAATATTCATATAATTATCGCTTATGTGTGTTTAAAAAACCTTACATTATTGCGAAAGTGTGATTACAATACCCCTAAATTACTTCTAAACTATTCTGAAATTAGTAAAGTATGTTTAAATTACCTCCAAATTATGTTTAATTAACATCTAAATTATGTTAAATCTACTCCTAAATTACTGCTAATCTACTCCTAAATTATTCTTAATATACTCCTAAAGTATCCCAAATCTACTACTAAACTATATACTATCTAAAGAAAAAAAGAGAGGGAAAAAAGACATACCTGGAAGAAGAAGTGACTTCCTGCGGGCTG
>KE371834.1:702937-715469 GCA_000418225.1 Zizania latifolia | reverse complement strand
CCCTGCCGCCCTCCGCCAACCTCTCCTCCTCCCGCCTGCAGCAGCTCAGCATCCGCTCCAACCCCTCGCTCTCCGGCACGCTGCCGCCGCAGCTGACCAGCCTCAGGTCCCTGCAGGTGCTCACTGTCTCCCAGAACGCGCTCATCCACGGCGAGGTCCCTCAGGGCATCGGCGAGCTCAAGAACCTCGTGCACCTCGACCTCAGCTACAACTCCCTCACCGGCCCGATCCCGAGCCGCATTGGCGAGCTCCGAAGCCTGGCCGGCCTCGACCTCAGCTACAACTCCTTCTCGGGGTCCATCCCGAGCAAGCTAGGCGAGCTCTCCATGCTGCAGAAGCTGGACTTGAGCTCGAACAACCTCACCGGCGGCGTGCCGGGCTCCATCACCGGCTTGACATCTCTCACCTTCTTGGCACTGAGTAACAATGGGCTTAGCGGCCACCTGCCGGCCGGCCTCTCCGACCTCCGCGACCTCCAGTACCTGATCATGGAGAACAATCCAATGGGCGTCCCCTTGCCGGCCGAGCTGGGCAACATCACGCGGCTCCAGGAGATCCGGCTGGCCAACTCCGGCTACTCCGGCTCGATCCCGGAGACTCTGGGCTTCCTGGCGAGCCTGACGACGCTGTCGCTGGAGAAGAACAACCTCACCGGGAGGATCCCCGCCGGGCTGACCCGGCTCAAGCGGATGTACCACCTCAACCTGAGCAAGAACGGGCTCGACGGCGTCGTGCCGTTCGACGGCGCTTTCCTGAGGCGGCTCGGGCGGAACCTCGACCTGAGCGGCAACCCGGGGCTGTGCGTCGACGACCGCGCCGTCGTGCAGGACGTCGGCGTCGGCGTCTGCCGCCGCGGCGGCGACGGCAGGGACAGCTCCGCCGCCGCAAAGAGATCGGTTGGTACATTGTTCAAGGGAGATGCAACGCTCATGCTACGGCTCACCGGCGGCCTCTGGTCGGCGCTGCTCCGGCAGGTAACCGTGGCGCTGTGCTGCTGCTGCTGCTGCTGCTGCCTTTTGCTCTGAGCTCGCACGCCGCATTAGCTGATTCTGTATGTAACCGTGCTTTGTTAGCAGTAACCTGTCACCTGTCACGTTAATTGCGTAATGCAGGCGAGAATTCCGAGTCAAGTGAAAGAGTCAGAGTAGTTGTACGTTGATCTTGTGCTACGTGGCGATTGACACTGCACGTTGAATTTAATTGTCTCATCGGTCGAAGTTTGCATCAGGTCAGGGAGTAGGGCTGTGATTTGGCTGATCAGGCCATAAATCCGTGTGCAGTTTGCAACCAGTTTTCAGGCGCTCTGCAGTGGATGCAGCCTGCGTTCAGCCCTGCTTTCTTGCTTGCTACTGAATTGTACCGTTTGAGGTTTTGTGCTTTGGACCTCACTCACTGCCACTGCCATGATGTATCAGTTGTCTGTATATACGTATCTGACGCCGTCATATACAGATATATAGACAGTCATATCTGGCTTTGTGCATGTTGTTATACAGAGATACATGGAAAATGATTTTACAGACAACAACCACATGTGCCGTCAGGTTTGGGAGGACATGAGGTAAATTTGGCATGCCTAGATTGATCAACCCTGGGGGAGGTATAAACCTCACATTACCTCCAAGACAGCAATTACAAGATCTCACATGAAGGAAACCTTGTGACAAGAAAATACATTCTATGCTTTTGCCCTTGAACTTTATTTAAAAAAATCTTCATTTCTACTTTATCTGTTTCAAAAAAAAATCTAATATCTTATTAACATTTATTTCTTAATACTCCTTAATTATTTACCATAACAAAAAATCATTATACCTTCTTTGGTGGGTGAGTGTGTCTAAAAATAATTAGACCTAGTAATAAATTTGGAGGTACTTCATCTGTCTCATAATATTTTAACTTAGAACTGGATTTGATATTTCGTAGTAAAACAAATATGTTTAGATTATTTTATAGTATAAAAAATTTATTTAGATTCATTGCATTGTAAAATATCAAATCTAATCTAGTTCTAGATTATAACAATACGAGAGAAAAGAGTAAATGCTTTACAAATAAAAAATATTTTTTACAAGTATAAAATTACTATATGCAAAACAAACTTTAAACTTGGATCATGAGAGTGGGCGGAGGGAGTAGGGTACAATACTACCAAGGAAGAAAGTGAAGCCTCGTGTGACAAGAAAATACATGCATGCTGTGACGATGTACAATCATTGGGTCCTTGTTCATCTGGCAACTGGCATGCGTCGGCATGAACTGTTGACGAAAAGAACCATGAAAGGATAAGTGACTGACATGTCGAGTGTACTACATAGCCTGCTGGGCCTATAAAAACAAGCTAGCGGGCGGCAGCTAGGGGCATGGCGCAAACTCGACGATTGGATTAAAGAAAAAAAACATGAAAGCGATCGAAGTGATATGTGCGTGATAACAGCATCAGAAAGGAGAAAATTTTGTGTCCCGCATGCAGGCAGTATGATCGCCCCTGCCCATGTTAGTACTCATGCCGGCTGGAACGCTGGATACCCCAGGCAGGATTAGTAGGAAGAAACAAGCAGTCACACGGTCAGAGCGCGAGCGTATGGGAGAGGCGCAGGAAAAGAAAGCGCGGACAGTGCCGCGCTACGCAGCGCATGGTGTCCCGGTCAAAGCGCCGCGCCGCGCCGAGACAGGGGCGACACGGTGCGTGCTGCGGCAGAGCGAGCGCACGGCGCGGCGGGCACCAAAGTACGCTGCGCGCCCGGCCGTGCGCGCGAACGGGCGCGGAAAGGAGAGGGGAGACGGGCGGGCCGGGCGCGCGTACTTGGCCTGGCGCTTGGCAGCCTCACTTGGGCGCGCGCGCTGTGGCGCTCGTCTGGTCTCGTGAGCGAGCGCCAGTGTTAGGGTGACAGTTAATCATGGGGTGACACATGCCCCTACGGGATAGATCCGAGTTAGTTTGTTCACAGGTAGGTTTATTAGGCCAGCTCTAACCCACAGCTTATAGAGACGCTTAAGCAGGAAAACCTGTTTTTTTTTCTTAGACCAGATGCTCCACGGCAAGAGACGACGCTACGTCTGGCGTCGATGCCTCAGCAGCTCTTAGATAAAAAAAATTAGGCATAGCTTGATTCGATGCTTGACGCCAACCAACCAACAAAACCTTGCATGTAGGCAAACCAACAAACTTTCCCATGCATGCGGCAACCAACAGGCGCCAAACCAATAAAACTGAATGTGCGGCAACAGAATTGCATGTGCAGCAAACCAATAGACCTCAATGTGCGGATAAGCAACAAACTTACATATGCGGCAAACCAACAACATCAGCATATCACGGCAAATCAACAAATACTGAATTCTGAAAATCAGCAATACAAAAATACAAGCACATACAACACAAGCACATACAACACGTTGTTCTGCTCGTAAACAGTCCCTAACTCAGCCAACCACATCCTATTTTCTGCTTGCTTTCATATCCACAGAATCAAATGCTACTTTCATTGATTTGCTAAACTCTCAGTCGCCGAATGATGTCGAAGAGATTTATCAACAGCAACAGCAATATTTCCAACTACATCATGATGTTGGCTCTCAGCACAAACACCATCTTTCAGCAGGTTCAGCAAGTAATCAAAGAAGCACCAAACGTCCTTGATCAGTACCAGTTCCAATAGCAGGAGGTCCATATGCTGCTGGTGAAGACAAGGAACCAGAAGGAGATGATGAGGATGAACAGAATTTTGATGTGGAAAAGGGTCCATCGCGCCTTACATGGACAGAAGATGACAACATGCGACTGGTATGTTTCCATGTCATTGCTTTGTACAAAACAATTTTCAATAGAAAAATAAATGTAAAGTTTAGAGTTTAATCTATCCGTGTATGTATAGTAGTGAAATTGTGCACAACATGATTAATTCACTCATCTAGTAGCTATCGAGGTGTTAGCATATATAATATCTTAGGAGTATCCATGTCTTTTCAGATTAGAAACCATCTTAGATATATTCAAGGATAAATTCATAAGCTAGCTAACAACAACAAATACTTTATTACATATACAAGTACAGCTCATGCGACCTAACAGGGGTTGAGCACACCAAATTATATGAAGGCCAGCACTCTATTAGGTCTAATAAACAAAGTGGAACTTATACGATACCAGAATTTCTGAGTTTCAGGACGGAGATTGAGAGTTCTCCAATTTATAGCTAAATTATCACCTCAACATAACCAGCAATAATCCTCATGATCAGCACTTGAAGTTGGTGTAATCTCTTTCTCGAAATTAAAAAAACTAGAAAAGAAGTGTTTTCAGAGTGAGGCACTCTATGCACAGCCCATCACATTCGTCAACTGCAACATACTAGGAAAGAATCCATTTCATGTAAGCCAAGATTAATTTTTTAGAGATTGTTTTATGGCTGCTGAACTAAACGATTAGTAATTAACATGTACTAATGACATTGTAGCTAAGCGCGTGGTTAAATAATTCCATCGATCCTATTGATGGGAACTCCAAGAAGGGAGACATCTATTGGAGACAAGTAACTAAGGACTACAACGAAAATAGTCCAGAGGACCGAAAACGGAAGCCCAAGCACTGTAAAGATCACTGGAGAAATATTAACAGGAAGGTGGTGCATTTCAATAGAATTTATTGCAGGTTAAACGAAGTATATGTGAGTGGGCAAAATACTGAAATGTTGAAGGAAAAGGCCCTCCAAATGTATAAAGATGAAACAAAACAACATTTCACACTTTACTACTGGTGGATAGAAGTACGCCAACAACCCAAGTGGACTAGGATATATGCTGAAAAGGAGAATAAGAAGACTAGGCTGCGTGATCCATCCGAGGATATACCTGAACCTATGGAGGTGAGAATTTTGACTTATTAATACTGAGTTAGAAATTGGGCTAGGTATTTTTTACCATGGTTTCAGTAGTCTACTTATGGTGAATGAATTGACAGGTTCAATACTTTTTTAGGAAGTACGTCCACAAGGTATAAAGGCTGCTAAGGCAAAAGCGAAAGGCAAGTCAAAGGTTCCATCAGGTAATTTATCCCGTGAAGATATTGAGCTCTATCATGAGTCTCAAACTGTGAGAGCTGCTTCAACAGAAAAGATGGCAGAAGTTTAGCTTCAAGTTGCAAAGGACCAGAGAGAAGCAGCGCTTGCAAAAGAGAGAATTGAGTTGGCAAAGAATGAACGGCAAATCATAGACAAGTATACTACACTGCTGACAGCTGACACAACGCACTAAGTATTTCACAGAGGGAGGAGCACGAATTAGCATTGAAGTACTTCCGTAGCATTTTACCCAATATGAATAACTAAGTGGTAAGATTAGTTTCATATTACTTCAGGCCTTCGTGCCATTTTTTAAATAATCCAATAATGGTCAGATGAACTAGTTTCCAATTTTAACATTTGAATATGTATTTAATTCTATTTTCATAAATATTTTTACTTATACATGTTTTGCATTTAATGCTACGGAAAAGAAACTTTGCAATACTCATTAGATGACTGCAGGGTCCTGCAAGGCTGCAAATGGTATGTTATCATTTATCAATATAGTGTCTAGAGAGGACTATCTATTAACAAAAGCATTCAACAGAAGAGTAGCTCGGGACAGTGACAGGTTTAGCTGAACAAAGAAAGTAAAGAACCAATGCCATGCAAAATTTGTAATTATGATGCTAACATCAGAGGCATTACCTGATTCCAAGTTGTAGACTGAGCATTAGATCATAGCTTCAGTGGACCTTAATTATTGTCTCTCTGAGCGTTTTTGTCTCCCTAACCATTTTCTTGAGGCATGCAATGAAATCAGAGAGAGACTAGCTTCTGCATGGTCCAAGAAAGAGAAAGACTGGTTCACAAATATCCAATTTCAGCAGTTGAATACGTATTTAATTCTGTTTTAATAAATACTTTTACTGATACATATTTTGCATGCAATGAAATCAGAGAGTGACCAGCTCTTGCATGGTCCAATAAAGACTCATTCACAAAGCTTAGTTGTTTTTAATGCATGGTCTGAGGAAGACTTATTCTTTCTTATCTATTAGCCCTAAATATAGTAACTTATTCAACACCTCTCCTATATATAGTATCATACAACAATCCAAAACACTAAAAATCCACAATTATTTGCAATGTCAACTACAGATTCTAGCTCACTATCTGAGAGTTCTGATGATGACACAAATACCTATTACTCTATATCCAACTTTAATGACTTCATTGCCGAAGAAGCAAGCAATAGTTTAGATGCTCGTCTAGCTGAAGCTGTGGAGTTACAAATGGAGGCTCAAATCTATGGACTTCCAAACTTTCATCGTCGTCACAATGGTGAAAGGAGGTACATTCATAGAGATCGTCAAGTAAGCCATGAAAAGCTTGTTTCAGATTACTTCTGTGATACACCAGTGTACACAGACGCTATGTTCCATCACAGGTTTTGGACGAGAAGAACTTTATTCCTTCGTATTGTCAAAGCTCTTGGTGAATGGTCATTGTTTTTTTGTCAGAGGAGCGATGCATTGGGGAGAAAGGGATTCTCCCCTTTGCAAAAATGCATGGCAGCAAATAGATTATTGGGGTATGGATGCCCTGCTGATTCCCTTGATGAGTGCTTTTAGATGGGCGAAAGCACAGCAATACAATGCCTACAATATTTTGTTGAAGGTATCAATGAAGTATTTGGTCCACGGTATCTTCGGAAACCAACAAATGAAGATATTCAAATATTGCTGCAAATGGGGGAGGCTCGTGGTTTTCCAGACATGTTAGGAAGCCTTGACTGCATGCATTGGGAATAAAAAAATTGCCTCGTTGCATGGCAAGGTCAATTTACCCGTGGTAATTATGGAGTGGCCACTGTCATGCTCGAAGCTGTGGCCTCTCAAGATCTTTGGATATGGCATGCTTTTTTTGGTGTCGCGGGATCAAATAATGATATTAACGTGTTAAATCAATCGCCCTTATTCACAAATATTTTACAAGGGAGAGCTCCACCGGTTCTGTTTATAGTGAATGAAAGACAATACAATATGGGTTACTACTTGGTGGATGGGATATATCCTGAATGGGCTGCTTTTGTGAAAACAGTACCACTTCCACAAAGTGACAGGGACAAGTTATTCGCGCATCAAGAAGGGACAAGAAAGGATGTTGAAAGGGCATTTGGAGTTTTACAATCTCGGCTTGCCATTGTGCGCCAACCAGCTCGTTTTTGGCAACGAGAATTTCTTGCTCAAGTCATGTATGCATGCATCATAACGCATAACATGATTATTGAGGATGAACGAGATTTATATAGTGGTGACTTCTGTTATGAGCCTGACAGTACTCCTATACCGCAGCCTACACTAAACCATGGACCCATTGATGGGTTTGCCGGTCTATTAGAGCGAAATACTGCTATTCGAGATAGGTCAAAGCATGCAAGATTGAAGAATGACTTAATTCAACATATCTGGGATAGATTTGGAGGAAGCTAAACGGAAAATTAGATTTTTATAAAGTCACCAAATTAGTTTGAAAATAAGAAACAGCAAGTATCCTCCCATCTAGGCAGGAAATTTTTTCTATTTGTTTAATAATTATTTATGTTTTCATCTTTCTAATTGTTCGAACTAAAAATAGCAGACAATGAGAGTGACAAAAATACAGAGGCAATGGCATCTTGAATCTATAATTCATTCATGAGAAGGGATCCATCTAAACCTCCTGCTTCACTATGCTGCTAACACTAAGGCACAATAGTTGCATGCATTACATATCAAATACAGATGTGTACCATTATCTGTGTTCATCAGAAATCTGATGAGCTTTTTATTTGGTCTGTGATTTTCTCTGATAATAACTCTGTTCTCATGTCTCAACACTATTCGTGAGCGATACTGACATTGAAATTTACAAGTGAAATAATTCAAAAAACTCCTTGTTGTGCACGGGCCTTTTTGTAACAGATGTCAGAACAGTAAACACAATCTTGTGTAAGAAAAAGGAATGCTACCAATACAATATATATATATATATAATTTTGTGTATGTTTGATCACTGTTTTGATGCATTAGGCAAGCCACACCAGTAACAAAACAAAATATGAAAGAAATTCAATGCATTTGATGGGTCAACACAGGATACTCACAGAGGTAGTAAGACTTTACACAGTGCAGAAGTTGGGGTCAGGGCCAACAACGTAGTACTTCCCCATGGCCATGGCGCCGACCTTGATCTCATCGGAGAGCCACTTGGTGTGGCCCGACGGCGAGACCGAGAAGAGCACGGCCAGGAGCAGCAACGCCCTCAAGGGCACCGATCTAGGTCGCCGCGCGACAATAGAAGGAGATCGAAGGGGGAGCGGCAAGGCCGTCACGAGGGTTGTGGCTACTTCCAGGTTCCTCTCCTCTTCCTCCGACTACGGCGGCTGCTGCTGCTGTGGTGTTCTCTCTCTAGTGAGAAAAGGGGGAGAGAGGGGAGGAGGAGCCCAACGCACAAGAAGATGCTGCTGTGGTGTTCTCTCTCCGGTGAGAAAAGGGGGAGAGAGAGGGGAGGAGGAGCCCAACGCGCAAGAAACTAATTAACTTATTTACCTGTTTTTCTGGTTTTGAGCACCACAACAAGAGACTAGCATTGGACAATAGGATGCTTCATAAGGTGCTATGATTTCAAAAAATAAGTCTAAGTATCTATCTTTAGCACACCGCATTGAAAATTGAGGCTCTTACACAAGTGCTTAGCACTATTTATTATTTTAGCACATGTTTAAGCATTCATGCATTGGAGCTGGCCTTAGAGTATCTCCAAGAAAAACTCTAAAGAGTTTTCTTTCCTAAATTTTAGAGATTATAACTAAAAAATAGCTCTAACAGATATTCCAAAAGACTTCTAAAAATGATGTGTTCCCTAAATCTCCCTCCATCCTCCCTACTTGTAGGGAGCGACTCTCGTTCTCTATCCGCTCTAGTTTCACCTGTCGGTGATATAAAAGATATAAATAAAAGGAAAGAGAAGATATTTAATAAGTAGGGTCCACATGTCAATGATAGAAGAGTAAAATATAGAGAATATGATATTGGGAGTCTGTTGGAAAGTAATAAGATTTAGAGATTAAATCTTTTTAGAAGGAATCTCTATATGAGATTTAGAGAACAAAAAATAGCAACTCTCTTGAAGATGTTTTTAGGTAAAGCTCCACGTGTAAACATTATAGATATAGGTCTATTGTTTAACTCGCGAGTACTTGTAAATCATAAGAAAATTCAAAGCCAATTAGACATTAGGCTAATACAGGTTCAGATTTAAATAGGAGCAGATACATGTCCGGTAACAATGAACCTGGAGCTGATCATCCTATTTTCACCCCTAATCAATGTTCCCAAATCATCGTCACCGGCTCGGTCACCAACTTGATAATCATGGTTATCGATCTGGTTAGCATTAGTGGCTATGATATGGACAGTTACTTATCCGTTTACCGCAAAACTAAACCGACAAAAATGCCATGGGGCCAAGCTCGAGTAGTTCGAGGAAGCTGGCAAGGGCTCGGGACTGCTGGGATCGATGGATGGGTGGGTGTCTTTGTAGTGTGTGCCTTTTGATGCTGCCCTGCCCGCCATCGCCATTCGCCATTCGCCATGGCGGCATGCGCCGTGTGGCCGGCGCTGGCGGTGGCGGTGGCTTGGCACGGGGCTGGGTGGTCCGGTGGTGTGGGTGGCTTTTGCAGGAGATGGACGGCACCTGAGTCGTCGCCTCACCTGCTGCGGCTTCGTACTTGCCGAACAAAACAGTCGTACTATCCCACGTTCATGGACTGCCGGGCCCGACACCAACAGAGCAGTAGTGGTGTTCGCCATCCGCGAGGTCTCAATCTGTGATCGCCTGTGAATCTGTGATGCGGGCGAAAGGCGGAGGTTGCAAAGGACACTGTTTTTTCTGGACCTTGTCATTGGGCTGAAGGGAAATTGTCACACCGAGGAAGAGAGACCCAACACCAAACTGGGCCTATTTTGAGCCCGTTCATTCCAGCTGAGGAAGCACATCTGCAAAGAGTTTTTTTAATAATTTATTTTTATTTGAACTGTATTTTTGGATGATTTTTTAAACTTATAAAACTAAACCTATGCGATATTTGGTTTAGCGATATGTGTTCTATCAATAGTTCGTTTGTCGATAGGATTTTTGTCAACTATTACAGTCGAAATGGCGGCATGACCATTCCAGCTGAGGAAGCACAGCTTCAAAAAGGTTTTTTTGAGTAATCTGTTTTTATTAAATATATATATTTATGGGTCGTCTTTAAAAAAATACAAAGCTAGCTCTCTGTTTCATGTTGTTTTGGCGATATGGGCTTATTGACTATTAAAATAGCAATATGATCCCACCATAAAACAACAATCGATACGACTCTTGCTATTAAACCAAAGGTTGATAGAGCTCTAGTTTTATAAATTTTTTAAAATATGACCTAAAAATATAATTTCTAATAAAAATAAATTAGTTTTAAAACAGATTCCAACTGCAAAAGCGTATCGCGGAGCGAGGGACGCGGTTTTGGTATTTTCAGGGGCAACCTTGTCCAGCGGCAAGTGAGCAGCTTTGGCTGCCGATGGATAGCTGCTTTGGTAATTTTTCCGGCGCAGAGCGTAAATATTGCTGCATCGGCGTATCGCCGTAATGCCGTATCGGCTGGTGTAGTGGTATTTCAGTGCGTGGCCGTTTTAACCAACGAGAGAGCAGTGTAGCAGCGTAAAGTGGCCTGATACTGTCGAGTCTGAAGCAGGCAAGCGGCGCCCCTTTTTTGTCAACAGTTTATGCGTGCGCACCGCTGTCCAATCATGGGAAGAGAATAATTTGGACGCCCACCCAACCCCCAAGAGCCACTTGTTGCTCTGCACGATGAACAATCGCCTCCTTTTTCTCCCAATCGATGAAAGGTTAGGGATGAAAAATACAGATTTAACAAAACACGGTAATCGGCCAAAGGTTTTATTAACCTGTCATCAGAGGTAGTTCGGATAAGCTCTAAACTAGTTGCATTGTGAAACGGATGGAGTATAGAATTTTGGAGCTTAGAACTGTCAAACACACCCTACGGAGAAGTTCAAGCTAAGCCATTGCTTGTCACCAACCATTACCAACATGGCGACGAGACCTGCGAGTTACTGCGGCTCGGCAAGTTGCAACGCGTGAATTTTATTTCTCACTTGCGTTATTCGGCTCTATTCATGTGGTTTGCCAACGAGATAACTAGAAATTCAAAAAATAAAAATAAACTTTAAAATTTTTAAATCGCTGTGAATTAACCGGCATACGATTCCGAAACCGCCTGGTTCACGAAACCACTAAAACATGTTTTCAGCTATTTTGTCTCTGGTACGAATTTAGAAATCGTTTGGTAAATCCATTAAGTTCGAAAAACTCAGGTTGAAAATCAAATTTGACGAAATCTATTCAAAATTCATTGCTTTTCATGAAAAACAGGGAATCATTCGGGGGAACGGTTCTGGGCCCCTGCTCTTCTGGCCGTATGACCATGTCATGTGACGTACTGAATCACACGGTTAACAGTAAAAGCACGTGAGATTCCGACAGATATTAGTTATATCATATTTTAGCTATAGTTATATTATATTTTATACTATTTTATCGTAGATTTTGAGTCACCGTGAATGTTTAACAGATACAAAATAAATTATTTCGGATATCAAAATCAATGTAGAGTTGGAGCATACTCAAGTCAAAAACAAATTAAAATTATGGAATAGTACACACATGTAATAAAAATACACAATATAACATCATTATACTTATAGCCTAACATGCAAATACATAGCTTCCAATAAGATCGTCTTTGTTTTCGAGATGATGGATTTGTCAACTCACATGCTCGGCAGATATGCTAAACGATCCCTGAGAGTGAGATAATACCAATACTCAACAACAGCATATACAATAATACTCAGTTCACTGCTACTAGTGCTAGAAACCTCAGCTTAGCTCCCACGACAATCAAAGTGTAACGATTCTCTCGCGGTCTATATAACCAGTATATAAGTTTGCTCGGACGAGGAGACAGGAGGCTTTGGTGATCACGCGGCATCATGCATGCATCACCTTACCATCAGATTTAACATGTGATCTGGAAAGTGCTATATATTGTTTAGTGCTATATATTGTTTAGATTCATTGTACTATAAAATTTTAAAGAAAAAAGTTCACTTTACCCTCAAAGTATTACCCTGTAGACGAAAATTACCCTCAACTAAAAAAATCAGGCTCTTACCCCTCGAACTATTCTAAATCGGAGAAATAATCCCCCAAGGTGGTTTAGTGCGGTGGTTTTATTGACACGACGGTTCACGCATGCGGTTTTGCTGACGTGACAGTCCACGCTGGCGGTTTTGCTGATGTGACGGTCCACGTGTTGCGCACTAGGATCTTAACAGTGGGACCCGCTTGTCAGTGACACATAAAAAAATCGACGAGACCCGCTTGTCAGTGACAAAATTATTTCTTCTTTTCTT
>KE371834.1:691538-702852 GCA_000418225.1 Zizania latifolia | reverse complement strand
AGAAAAGAAAAGAGAAGAGAAGAAAGAAATAAGGATAGAGAATTTTTTTTTGTCACTGACAAGTGGGTCCCACCATTCAGATTCTAGCGCTGGGCAGGAAGAAGAAAAAAGAAGGAAAGAAGAAAAAGAAAAGAAGGAAAAGAAAAGAAAAGAAAGAGAAAAGGATAGATATTTTTTTTATCACTAACAAGTGGGTCCCATCATTCAGATTCTAGTGCTGAATCACGTGGACC
This sequence comes from Zizania latifolia, assembly GCA_000418225.1. Taxonomy (NCBI): domain Eukaryota; kingdom Viridiplantae; phylum Streptophyta; class Magnoliopsida; order Poales; family Poaceae; genus Zizania; species Zizania latifolia. The sequence continues at coordinate 702,619 of KE371834.1, read as the reverse complement.
GCCACGTCAGCAAAACCGTCAGCGTGGACCGACACGTCAACAAAACCGTCTGCGTGGACCGCCACATCAGCAAAACCACCGCACTAAACCACCTCGGGGGGTTATTTCTCCTGTTTAAAATAGTTCGGAGGTTAAGAGTCCTGGTTTTTTAGCTGGGGGCAACTTTCATCTACAGGGTAATACTTCGGGGGGTAAAATAGACATTTTCTAATTTTAAATATATTCCTAGATTGCACTATTATAGGACGGAGAGTATATCCAGATAAAAAATCCAAATCTATATTTGTACCCACCAAAATTTAAAATTCTGCTACTACATGCATAATCCGATCGGATCAGATGTGATAATCCGGTTTCACCCGACCACGCTAGGCGAGGCGACGACGGCCCACCGGTCCGCAAGCGAATCTCCACGCGCCACGAGCGGCCCGGGCCGGTGGGACCCACGTGGGATACCACCACCTCGTCCTTTTCCTCCTCCTCCTCCGCCCACATCGTCGGCCCCTCCTCCTCCTCTCCCGTGACAGGCGCGTCTCTCACAAGCACCGGCCGCGACGCCCCTGCCTGTGCGCCGCGCCGCCGCCTTCTCGGGCGAGGGCGAGGGCTCCCTGCTCGCCGCCCCGGTCCGCGGCGCGCCGGAGGCTAGGTAATCCCCCTCCCCCTCCCCTCCTCTCTCTCTCTCTCACACACACACACGCACTCTATCTCTCCTCTTCATCCTCGACCACCCTACCGGCAAATTTGGCCGTGCGTCTGGGTTTTGGACCGTGGGGATTCGTTCTTTTCTGCCGTGCTTCTCGCGGAGATAGATTTGGCGTCCGGATTCCCTGCGGCCCCCGTTTCGCCAGATCCAGAAGCGAGCTCGTGTCTGCGGGATGGCGTGTGCCCGCGATACGGCGCGGTGGCAATCCGGTTTCATTTTCTGTAGGTTAGCCGCGTGGGCAATTTTTCCGTGAATTGATTTGGGGAATCGGCGATCGATTTGCTGTCTCTTTTGCGCGGGATAAATTGATGCTTATTTTGTGTTTCTACCGCAGTAAGTTAAATCACACAATTACAACCCATCCAGATCCAATCAATGATATGGCGTAATGTTGTAGTTTTAATACTCTTGAGGTCATATTAGCTCTACCAATTTATTTCCCTGAAGAGCACCATATTCTTCGATTGTGACGTAGGTAGAAGATGGAGGGAGCTGGCAGAGATGGGAACCCTCTTGGCGGTTATCGAATTGGCAAAACCCTAGGGATTGGGTCATTCGGTAAAGTGAAGATTGCGGAGCATATATTGACTGGTCACAAGGTGGCAATCAAGATCCTCAATCGCCGCAAGATCAGAAGCATGGAGATGGAAGAGAAAGGTTGATACTCGTTACTTTGATGCTTTTGCTTTAATATATATGGACTAATACAATTTTTTTGCTTTAATAAATATCATAAGAGTTATCACATGTTTCTACACATGGCTACTCTGCTGCTTACCTCCAAAGCACTACCAGTCCCAAAAACATGTTTCATCTCAGGTTCCTTGTTTCTGATTAGAGAGCACACATGTGAGTAATTTCATCTGAGTTTTTGCAAAGGGTGGGGAAAAGAGGGAGGGGGATCATGCATGAATCATTGGCGGTGGTGTTGATTCTCGGTGGGAAGTGACTGACGTGGAAAATACGGGCTCAAATCATATCTGGGAGGTTGATGACAAAGCTGGAGGGGGTAGGGTAAACATCATGTTTTTCCATTTAATAGCCTATGAACAACCTTTAGCGGAATGAATGATTGGTCAGGTATGTGCTATATTACAATCCAAAGGCTCCTACGAACTAGTAAAACACATTAGATCATGTAATTTGTGGTAGGCAGGAGTGCCCACAGTTCAATAATGGCACCTCATTATTTGTGTTGCCACAATTGATCATTCATAATTTTATCATGTAAAGTTAGGTTTTTAATTATCCTAATCAGCATGCAATATGTGTCTATCATTGTTGAAGTATTCGGTTTAATTGTGCTGTGCTATTTATTTGCAGTTAAAAGAGAAATCAAGATACTTAGATTATTTATGCATCCGCATATCATTCGCCTTTATGAGGTGATAGATACACCGGCTGATATTTATGTTGTTATGGAGTATGTTAAATCTGGAGAGTTGTTTGATTACATTGTTGAGAAAGGAAGGCTGCAAGAGGAAGAGGCCCGGCGCTTTTTCCAGCAGGTAGGCTTTGTTTCATTTTAAAGGATTCTACTCAGTAATGCAATCTTTAGTTAGGGTTAGCATAAGTTCTAAATGAAGTATGTCGCCATCGATTTGCATTTATATGTACTGCACTTTACTGATATGGTTATTAAGCATGTCTGGATAATACTCTTTTGTTTGATCTTTGAATTAGATCATATCTGGTGTTGAATACTGCCATAGAAACATGGTGGTTCACCGTGATCTAAAGCCAGAGAACCTTCTTTTGGATTCCAAATGCAATGTTAAGATTGCAGACTTTGGCTTAAGTAATGTTATGCGTGATGGACACTTTCTGAAGACAAGTTGTGGTAGCCCAAATTATGCAGCACCTGAGGTATTCGATTCATCTAGTGTGATTTGCACTAATAGGCCTTCTTCATTATTACATAATTGTAGCTGTCTTTCTTATATACTGCATTCGATTCCTTTTCCATTTGATCAGGTGATATCAGGTAAACTATATGCTGGCCCTGAAGTTGATGTTTGGAGCTGTGGTGTTATTCTTTATGCTCTTCTTTGTGGTACCCTTCCCTTTGATGATGAGAATATTCCTAACCTTTTTAAGAAAATAAAGGTTAGCAAAGATCTGATAAATCTAACTGATAAAGGCACCATCTCATTTCCTCTTGTATATTAAGAAAACTGTCTGTTTTGCATGTAGGGTGGGATATATACGCTTCCCAGTCATTTGTCACCTTTGGCAAGGGATTTGATTCCCAGAATGCTTGTTGTTGATCCCATGAAGAGGATCACCATACGTGAAATCCGTGATCATCAGTGGTTCACAGTTGGTCTTCCGCGTTATTTAGCTGTGCCTCCACCTGACACTGCACAACAAGTTAAAAAGGTATAATGCAGTCACTATGCATCAGCTTAAATATTTACAGCCACATTATGCTGTCGAAACATTTCACTATGTGATTTCATCACTATGAATTTTGTAGCTCGACGACGAAACTCTCAATGATGTTATCAATATGCGGTTTGACAAGAATCAACTAATCGAATCACTTCACAAGAGACTGCAAAACGAAGTATTTTTGCTTTACTCCATTATGCTTTTTTGTTGTTTCTTGATGAATGCATGACAAAGATGCCTGAATAATGTGCAGGCAACAGTTGCATACTATTTACTCTTGGACAATAGGCTTCGTACAACCAGCGGTTACCTTGGGGCTGAGTTCCATGAATCTATGGTATGATGGAAGTCATGTATCTCTTTTTTATTACTATTTTGTTGATTCCAAAATCCTGGTAATTGTGCTGTTAACTGTAGCATGGAAACTTTTATGATAATTTGCTGCCTTGCTTTCTGTGATCTCTAGGAATCTTCTCTCTCTCAATTAACATCAGCTGAGACACCAAGTTCAGCAGCTGAGCATCGGCACCATGGGCATATGGAATCTCCTGGCTCTGGCTTGAGGCACCATTTTGCAGCTGACAGGAAATGGGCCCTTGGTCTTCAGGTTATATATGATAAGTTATTGTTATTTATTCAGTTCTTTTTCTTATAAATTTCCCTAATTCATTTGTCTATTTATTTGACAGTCTCGAGCACATCCACGAGAAATAATAACTGAAGTTCTTAAAGCTCTGCAAGAGCTAAATGTTTCCTGGAAGAAGATTGGCCATTATAACATGAAATGCAGATGGAGCCCAGGCTTTCCCAGCCATGAGAGTATGATGCATAACAACCATGGCTTTGGTGCTGAATCTTCTATAATTGAAACTGATGACCTCAGTGAGAAATCTACCCACATAGTGAAATTTGAAATTCAGGTACCTTTTTTAACTCAACTTGAACATATGCTTATTAAATCTGGGATAAGGTCCTGGTTAGAAAATTTGCCATGTAGATCCCCCTGCACAATCCAATTATTAAGCAGTTGAGTTTTTCTTGCATGCCAAAATATTGTAAACTGTTACCATATCCAGATTGCATACCCCTTCATTCATACCACAATTATGTTTTTGGTGTGCGTAAAGTGTACTGTTTGAAATATTGAGCTGATGTTGATATACTTTTAATTGCTGCAGCTTTACAAAACAAGGGATGAAAAGTACCTTCTCGACTTGCAAAGGGTCAGTGGACCACAGCTTCTCTTTCTGGACCTGTGCTCGGCCTTTCTAACTCAGCTGAGAGTCCTTTGATTATGGCGCCTGTTTGCTTCCGACTGAACTCAATGCCGCACCCTGTGGATTGTCAAGTTTCATTTAAGTTGTACATAATTATCATAATCCTCCAGTAGACTATATTCCTGGAGTGTGTAGACATTATAGGCTGCCAGTGATTTATTTCGTGGTATTTGGCTAAGCGAGAGGTGACAGGCAGGAGGCAACCTTCCTCTGCTTTTGTGTTTGCCATTATGGTTATTATATGACGGTTTTAGTCTCATCTAGAGTCCTTGAATCACCTTGCTTTGGTTTACGGTGATCATTACTATTATGATGCCCAGCCTGAGAATCGCCTCTGTCATTATAATGAAAGCTGAGCAGTTTGCATACCATCGTTGATCCTTCTGTCATTGGCTGCTGATCCTTACGTCTATGCAGAAGTATTTGTACCTTAGTTGTTTTTAATATCATTGGCAGCTTATATTTAAAGTAGACGTGAATTATATAACGGAAAAATTATATTAAGTTTAAATAATAATCATAATCAGTTGTATAATTAATAATACCAAGATTATGTTGTTTATAATATGACTATTTTAAGCTGTTCCAAGATGATATCATAATTAATTTGGATATCCTAATTTGTTTATGCGTTTGACGGGAATGGTAAATGAGATTCTCACGATGAGTAGGTCCCTCTTGATTATAGAGTTCTGTATAACCGACGACCGTGCGACGGTTCATCTGAGAAGATTCGAGCGGATGATTTATGCCACCGTTTGTGCGAGCCGAAATAAAGTTGGAATCAGATCACCAAATATTTAGGTGCGAGGGTAATTGGAATTTTTTTCTACTACATAGTTAGTAGTGACGTTTGTTCTTTTGTGATATTTTATACGCATGATAACACTAAGTTGGCATAGAGAGTAAACCTCCAAGGTATTTCTAGCATGGATTGATGTTTAATAATAAAAGTAGATTTTCTTTTCTTTTCTTGAGACAAAGGCTAATAATAATGGCGCACCATAGAAGGGAAATGAAGTACAAAAAAGATGTGCTGCACCGCCTCTCTATTTCCAGACTTGACACTGTACAGAGGTCATCAGATAAAACCAGGCTAGGAAATATGTAACAAATCATTAACTATATAAAACAATGCAAAATCTATGAAAAACACCTAGCATCTAAAACGATCAAGACATAATTTACATACATACTATGAATCAGCGAAAACGGTATTCCATCAGGTATTCTCAGCTGAGGCAAGGTGACCCATTTGCTCGATGATCTGATCAACCTTCTCCCTGTGATGGAAGCAGTTGCAGTCTAATCCCGTTTTAACATCGTCCTTTTCTCCGAGCCTCTCTTTTCTCTCTGACTCACCTGAACAAGATTGTGGAGTTTCTGTGAGAAACCGCTCCCAAAACACATCGTTCACCGTAGCCGGCTCATGTGAAGCTTCAGTCTCGGTGGTTCCTTCTTGCGAAGTATCACTGGATGCTATCTCTGAATCCATATCAACAACCTTGGCTGTCTCATGACTTTCTCCAAGAATCTCTGCCATAGGTAGTACTGGACTCTGCACAAAGCTAGGGGATTCTGTGACTGTGTTGGGTGAGCTGGGATGCAAGATGCCAGTCTCCACTGGTGCAGTGTTCATCTCTCCAGGAGCTGTAGCTGGGCTGGGTTCAGTACCACCATGGTACATGTATTCAGCAGGTCCAGAAGCATAGTTAGCTCTCTGAACAAGTTTCTCCAAGGAGACCAAGGCCAGCTCCATCCTGTCAAAGGCCTCAGCATTCACTGGAGACGTGCCTGGTGTTTCTATACCCACTCCCTGCAGCTGGAACACCTTCTGTTCTTCCTCGAGTGCGGCGGGGACGTCGACGAAGAAATCGGTCTTCGGAACTCTCCTCTTCTTGCTGAAATGGTCAGCCTCCAGCAGGGAGCTCGAAACAACCCCACGTCTCTGAAAGATCTCACACAGGGAAGAGATGATGTTCTTCTGCCGCTGTTCCATCGACGTTAACCTGCCCTCCAGCGTCTGCATCTGCCAGCTGATCACGTACTGCTGCTGAGTGTGCCTCTGGGCATCTGCAAGAAGAACGCTCTTCTCGTACTTGAGCCGGTTGATCTCGTCTTCAAGCTCGCGTCTCTCCGATTCTGCGAGTGGCCTGTTTATCTGGTTCTGCACGGAATGGCTGTGCACGGGCTTGCGTCGATGGATGTTCTTCAGAAGATGCGTGTGCCCTCTTATGAAATCCTCATTGGCGAACTCCCATCGCTCAGGATCAATTTTGCGAAACCCCTGCAAGATCCCAAATGAACTCAACAATTAGCAATGGAGGTCAAACCATCCAAACCAACCTAGCTGGAGAGAAAACACACTAGTATCATTCAGTATATCAAAGAACACAAGCACAGACAAAATGACAGGGCGATTTGCAGCAAGAATTTTCGTTAACGAGAAGGAATAAGCAGTGGTCAATCGAACTAGGGAGATGAACTCACGTAGGTGTTGAGCTGCCGGATGAAGCTGGAGAAGTTGTTGTGCTTGAAGTACATGGGCAGCAGGTCCCGCGAGAAGTCCAGCGGGTTCCACACGACGAAGCTCGCGCCGCCGGGGCCCCACGACACGACGTGGTCGGTGCTCGCGTCCTCCACCATCTCGTACGTCTTGATCAAGAACGGCGGCGGCGAGCCCGACCCGCCGCCGCCGGCGGCGGTGGCCGAGTTCCCGCTCTCCATGTCTCTCTCGACAGGCGGCAGCAGCTGCTCGACGGATCGGACGGGGGCAAGAACGAGCTCGGTCTTAACGCCGGCCGCTTCCCACGGACAAGTCCTAACCGCCAGAATGGACTAGGCGCCAAATTCAATTCGCCCCGGGCCAAAAGTTCACATCGAACCGCTGCGAAAATTCTCACCCGAGTTGCCAAAAAAACGGCGACTTTCGATCGAACGCCAAACTTTTTCTGCAAAAAAAGACGAAATCATCACACACAATACAAGATTACAAGCTCGTGTATACAGATGCATCGGCTGAACAACAAAGCAACCATAGCCGTCGAAGCAAAGAACGCAAACTAAGCACAGCGTTTTCTACTGTCTTCAGTTGGATCGCAACCTTGCCTGCCATGGCGCCCGCCACGATCGAATCAACCACGCGAACTTGAATCAACATAATTTCAAACAACAATCTCAAACTCTCACCTAATCAAAGCCCTCTCTTTTGGCCTCCTTGGCTCCTCCGCAGCCAGCAAGCTCGCCCACACGCCGGCGAGATCACGAGGCGGCGCGCGCAGCGGCCTATCCCCGTATATATCTCCTCCGGTTCCGGCCGCCCAGCGCGCACTACTCGTCCACTACGAGCACAGGAGCCGCCGAGAGAAGACTATGCCACAGTACGCGCGCGAGAGTCGACGGCGCGCACGCGGCGGCGATATAAAGGAGGCAGACGAGGGAGAGGGAAATGACGCGCGCGCTAGCGGGCCAACGTGGAAGCGGAGCGGGCGCGAAATCGCGAAATTTTCTGGCGTTGGTCGCTGCGTGCGACGGTTGATGTTGACTGGAGAGAGAACCAGAGAAATTCATCCCTGTAGCTGCAGGAAGGCTTCTAGAACGCGCGGTTCGCCGCCGGCCGGTCAGTGCGGCCGATTGTTAGTGTCCTTGGCTTGCGTATCTAATATAGCTTATAAGTGAAGAGTCCTCTTATATTTTAAAAGATCGATTAAAATGATTAAAATGATTACTCTTTTTTATAAACTTCTTATAGTTTTTTTTTATAAATAAGATAAAACTAAAGTTACTAGCAAAGTTCAATAAGCTACGATCAACACTCCACGGGAATCGATGGTGACCGGTGGGCCGGTCATTTCGCAGAGTAATAAACAGAGTTTCTTCAGTCCTCGATCGACAAGTATACAGTACACAGGTTTTGAGATGAGGAGGGAAAAAGGTTATAAACAAATTCTTCCCAAATTGATCGTACGATTTGCGCTTCAAATCAACATCTGCAAAACACATACAGCCAGTAATCCAACCCTGATCAACCAGGAAGAATCTCTCTGTGACGTCGGGGAACAAAGAAACATCTACCAAATTGATCAGCACCCAGCAGCCAAAGCCAAATGCCATCCTGTTCTGTCTGCTTCAGCTCACTGGAACGCATGCATCGAGCCAAGATGCAGTTTTTCTTCTTTTTTTTTCCCCAACCAGATCACCAGTCCAAAGTATAGTCGAGATCACTGTATCATAAACGTAAGATATTATCTCAAATTTTGTCTCAAAAATTTACTGCCCTGGTCATCATCAGTGCAGACGGCGTGTGAACTCGGCGACCATTCCAAGGCCAGAATTTTCACCGGACCGGATAGCTGACTGCGGTTGAAATTTCATCGCGTGCATGCAGCAACAGCGATGCTTGGAACCTTCCACGCCATCGGTGAATATTCTTTGCCCCAAGAATCGCTTCAGCTTTGACCGCGATAAGCTCATGCATCAGCTACGTTGTCATGCGCCTTTCAGCTAACGGCTGCATGTCAAAGCCATACAGTTTAAACAGTCTGTCGTTGTTTGTCCTGCGCTTCAGGTTTCTGAAGATTGCGTGTTTGCGTGATCCTATCATTGCTCCTGTTCTAGATGAACATGGACTTTGATCCATGCAAGCCTTGGCGATTTTCAGCTTAGCTTATCCTCAGAGTGGTCTTCTATATTAATCGTACCACCGCGTGTGTCATTTGGAGTGCATCTAGAAGGGAAATAAACTTTGTAAAAGTGGAGTTCACATTTTTTATCGTGAGAACCCTTTAAATTAACGTCGCCTAAAGAATCAAGCTAATGTGATGGCGGAGGACAAATCCGACGGAGGACGGTAATAAGTGATTAATTTCGTAAGACAGCTTTAAATTAACGTCGCCTAAAGAATTGAGCTAATCTGATGGTGGAGGGCAAAGCCAACAGAGGACGGTAATGAGTGATTAATTTCGTAAGACAGCTACACCATCTATCATCGGATTAGCTCGATTCTTTATATGATATTAATTTAAAGAGGTCCTCGACGATAAGGCATTTAATGCCCACCACATAATTTATTTCCATCTAGAAGGGTGCCACTTCGTCTGAACTGTGACAGAAAAATGTGATGAAATTCTTGCTGGGATTGTCCTAGAATGTGGCTCTTAACTCTTAATGTCTGTTCTTCTAGAAAGCTGCATCTGATAAAACGGCCTGTCATGGTTCGCGTGATCGTGTTATTGACAGTTTCACAGTCAGTCCAGCTTGTGATAAATGAAAAATTAATCATCGCTTTCGCAGAAAAGCTTCTCCCTGATGCATTTTTTTGGATCTTCCTGGTTAATAGTTAAAATTTGATAGATTTCGGTGAGGAAATCTGTCAAATTATATCTTGGTTAGCAAGAAAGAAGTGAGCACAATTTTCTTAGGTAGAAAATATGTGCACGTCGAAAATCCTCCAGGATTTTTGTTCAAGCGAAGAAGGCCGGCAGAATCATATCATTAGTAAAACTGGAACGTAATTTTTCTGCAGAACTATTGTTTTGTAATATCTATGTTGAATCTAATGGTCTTACTATTAATGATGATTCTTTTTAGAAGATTTACTACCATGAAACATATAAGTTATTAACGTTTACTCTTTTCTATCACATGAGCTTACGATATGTGACCTATAATATGATTATCATATACACAAGATGTGAAAAAAAACAAATGTATCATTTGGTTATTCTGTTTATCTAATTATCTCTATGCTTAGTCCAGCTTTAACCATAAACATTGCTCAAGATATAGTTTCAAGAATATAAAAATTATGTAGGCAAATATTTTGATTTATATAAAAATAACCAAGTGGCCAAACTTATTTTTCATTAACTTTGAAAAATCTAAAACAACTCACTTCTGTTCCGTTAAACAACGAACCCCCGTTCCGTTCCGTTCCCACGCAACCTACTCTCCCACGCTGCGGAAACGGAGCATGTCAGCATGTGGGGGCCCTCCCGTCAGGCGAGCGCGAGTAATATCCAGCCACCCGTCCACGTCACCTCGTCACTCCCACGGCGGCCTCTTGCCGCCGCCGCGCTCCCTCCACCACTCCACCCCCATCTCGCTTCGCCACCACCACATCTCTTCGCTTCTCGAATCCTCCCTCTCCCGGTCTCGCCCCCTCCGAGCCCTCGCGTGATAGGGGGCGCGGAGCCATGGAGATCTCGTTCGATGTGTGGGTGGGGGTGCAGCGGCACGGGCAGGACCTGGCCGACCGCGTCGCGCAGGGCCTATCGGGTATCCTCCAGGCGCAGCCGCCGCAGCTCCCGTGGCCGGCGCCGGCGTTGCCGATGAAGCTTATCCCCTTTGAGATAGACCTCCCTGTCGTCCCCTTCGTCGGAGGGGGACGGGGCGGGAGGGGCGGCGCCGACCTCCCGGCGGCGGCGGTCGCTTCCTTCGTCGAGATAGGCGGGCGGCTCGGCCAGGCGGGCTCGGAGCTCGGGGCTTACGTCGGGGGCGCCGTGCAGCAGTTGGCGCGGCAGATCCCGGTTCCGTTCCGGGGGGAGAGCACAGTACGGCGCCGGAAGTGGGAGGCGATCCCGCCGCAGCCTGCGGTAGCGCCAGCGACTGACGAGGGGGAAGTGGCTCTCGCTGTAGAGAGAGGTGAAGTTAAGGGACTCACTTTGGAGAGAGTCGGAGACACAGGGCGTCTACAGGTAGCGGCTGCAGCG
>KE371834.1:674065-691513 GCA_000418225.1 Zizania latifolia | reverse complement strand
GCCACTGGAAGTGCCACTGCAGCTAGTGCAGGCGGGGTTGCTGCTGGGGGTGCGGATGGTTTGGATGAGGAGGAGGATGGGTTCGGTTGCGAGATTGGGACTTTCGGTAACTTTAAGAAGGCTAAGGTACACACTGTCGATTTGGTGATCACATTTTCGCATCTTAATTGATTCCTAATTGTTACTCAATTCTGCAATTGTAACTGGAAGCATGTTTAGGAGTGATATTGTTTTGGGTCTATGGTTTATTTGGGTGTAGAACCGTGTATCATGTGTTAACGCTGAAATTTTAGAAGGCATGCTTTAATTTCTTGTGTCCATCCTAAATCTCTTATGTTTGCAATGTTTTTTCATGCTCATAGAAAGGCTCTGTCCATATATGCTTATAATTCAGCTCTACATGTAGTTCAATTATGCTTTTGTAATAACATAGGTGATACCTCTTTCCCAGAAGTATGATGTATCATGGATTTAGGTATAAATGTATAATCATATAGGTTGTGTACTAACATAAAGTTTGAAATTTTGAAGTGGCTGGTGCGCACATTTTGTTAAATCTAACGCCAGCTGGAATGAAGTGTGAATTCTTGTTTATTGTACTGAATTACTGATCATGATGCAGGGAACCGTAAATGTCTCAGCAACATACAATACCAGCCACCATGACTTTGAGACTTCAGTAGTTGCACGTGGAGACCTTTGGAGGTTGGAGTCATTGCGCGGCGGTTTAAATTCCGGAAATGAAAATGCACCTCTTTTCCTTGTTCAATTGGGGCCTTTATTATTTGTTCGAGACTCTACACTACTTTTGCCTGTTCATCTGTCAAAGCAGCACCTTCTTTGGTATGGCTATGATCGCAAGGTACTTTTTTTCTCCCAGGTCTTGATGTGAATTCTTACATGCCCTGAACTTTTTACATCAAATCTCCGGTGAAGACATGCAGCCTGTTTGTTTTATTTTTTATGGATTATAGTATTTTGCAGCCCTCACTGATATGATTATGGTATGAATTACGCCTATCAACGTCCATTGGCTTGTAAGCCTTGTATTATGTTACATACCCATACTAAAAGTATAAAACTCCTTTGTTTATTTTAGAACAAAATACACTCCCTATGTCCAGCTGTCTGGTCAAAACACAGAAGATGGCTGCTGATGTCGATGATGTGCCTCAACCCTGTAGCCTGTGTAAGTATGTGTATCCTCTCCTTATCAGCGTGTATTTTTTTTATTCTCTCCTTTCCCTTTTTTTGAATTCCCTTTCCGATTCCTTGTTGCTAGCAGGTATCAGTTTTTTTTGCACTGCAATATGATGAACTGATCTTGAAATCATCAATTAGTACCCGTGCTATCAAGTCACATTCTTTATGGGAATTTTCTTCTAATGATGATTAGTTGATTACTATCTGGTGCAGTTGGCTGTGTAATGAGTTGATTACGGTGTAGAGTTCTATGTAATGAGAATATGAAGCCTACTCATAAGTACTGCAACAATCTCATTTCTTACTTGCAGAAAAAGCTCTTATTTTCTAATGTGATGGCAAAAAAATTCCTTCTCTGCCATAACCTTTTGTTGCAATACTGCTGTATAACTAGTAATTTTCTACAGCAGGGCATCATCAGACTGATGCTATGTAAATATGCTGTCATGTCATGGTCTTGACTTGGCTGTTTGTTTCAGTCCTTCATGGATGTGCAATTCCCAAATGGACAACTAACATATGTTGCTGGTGAGGGGATAACAGCAAGTGGTTTTCTCCCATTATTTGGTGGTTTGCTTCAAGCTCATGGAAAATGTCCTGGGGAATCAAGAGTGAGCTTTTCCTTCAAGGTTAGTGTCTGCATTATATGAATTTATGCTAACTGTTGCATCACTTAATCCTCTCAAGGTCTGTTCCTAATTATTTCGTCCATCATTCTAAATTCCCGTTCCTTTTCTTTTGAAGAACAAACAAGGCACAAGGTTCACTCCTATGTTTCAATGGCCTGACAATTCTGTTTCATTTGGAATTGCACAAGCCTTAGCATGTAAGAAATCTGGCCTTATGGTGAGGCCCAGCATTCAAGTCAGGTAATTCGATATGAACACTTATCAACTCAAAGCCATGTCAGTGCTTTTCCTTTTCCAAAAGATTTGGCCATTTCTGAGCAGCTCAGTTGAAAGATGATTGCTGCAAATCACAATTCAGTACACGACTTTTGTTGGATGAGTGGCATTTTTATATAATCCATAAGAACATGGGCGTTAATTTCTTAAATAAATCATATAGGCTGATCACAAAGCTTTGTAGGCTATCTCCTTATGGGATGTTGCTGATATATCATCCAATGTTAATGCTAGTAGGTTCATAATTATTTTGAATGCAACAGCTGAAATTTTCATACATTGCTAATCATATTATTCATACTGTTTGCCATTCTCTGTTTTTGCAATGAAGAGGAAACGGTGGTAGCTATTTCAGTGCTTTCCAGCTAAATGGCATTCTATCAAAGTCCATGCTTTCTAGTCTATTTTTTGTTCCCACATCTATTTTCCATTTTTGAACACATTGATGGAACTACGTGCACGGTGCACCAGTGTTTGCCCCACATTTGGAGGAAGCGATCCTGGGATACGAGCAGAGTTTGTCCATTCACTGAAGGAGGAACTCAATGTGATGTGTGGTTTCTCTTGCTCAAGACATCCTTCGGCGTTCACATCTGTTTCTGTAAGCCCTCCAGACCATGTTGCATTGTGCTGTTTTCTAATCAAAGCACATGCTTTCCAACTGGTGTTCTTGTGTTTTGCTGTTGCAGCTCGGGCGATCCAAGTGGAATGGCCAAGTCGGCAGCTCGGGACTAGTAATCACCTTGGAAACACCCCTACACAACATGGCAAGACCATCTTTATCTGTTCAATTGAACGGAGGTTTTGAGTTTTGACATCTCTACCTGTAGCTAGCTGTACATAGTACATACCACTGTATATACACTGCATGGTGTCCGTACTATGTTTCTGGTGAGAGCTGCCCAACATATTGCCTACGGGCAGGTGCAGGACTGATGGTTCGTGCGAATTTGTTGCACCCATTTTGTCATCGTCTCTAGAATCACAATGTTGACGCGTGTGAATTCGTGTCACGGTGTCACCCTTATGTAACTAAAATGTCCTCGACAACTTACCAATTACCCTTGATGTTTCATCGACGCTCACACACAGGCCTCTCTGACAATCTCGAGACAGGCAGCGAGTGGCTTTGGTGTCCACCAGGCACCAGCCTATGCTACTTTGACTGAACCATCTGTACTGACACGACATCGAGACCAACCTATCCATCTTCTATAACTTTTCTTAGCTTATACAATTATACAAAGATTTTGATTTTCAAAGTATTTTGGTGAGAATTCAGTAGGACCATTGGAACGTGTGGTTTGTCTAGTTTCAAGTGATGAGACTTGTTTCTGGATTCTGGTGACTACTGCTTTCATATACGATGTGTCGTCTCCAGAACATGATCATAAAAGCTTACCCATCCAGGCCATCCTTTCTTTAACGCTCTTGTCTGACAAAGTTCCCAATTTCCAAGTTTTCAGTTGAGTTTGCAGTGCGTTTAATTGGCTGTCCATTGCGTGATTTAGTTGGGATTCTCCGGTCATTTGATTTCCTGATGTTCTGACGGTGCATGTAGTCTCTTTGCATTACTGAATCTTTCTGCGGTTAGATCAGGAATTGATCGCATCGGTGTGATATACATCTTTCACCTTTGGATGGCTCTGGCCTCATTGTTAGGGCTGGCCCTCGATATCCATGCTTGTTTGCTGTTCAGTTATTTTTTATAAAGAAAGCTTTATTAAAATCAGTCAATTACGTTAACGTGATACAACTGTCCTGAAAATACTTCTGGCTTAAAAGAATAGTTTCTAATGTCTAAAATTTAGTGTGCTTCGTGCACTTGACTTACAAACTGCTACGTAACAATATATAATCTAATATCTAAAATTTAGTGTGTTATGTTTCACGAACACGCTTCAGAGAATGATCCTTGTGTTTTGGAGGGCCTTGCCTTGCTCATTGTGTGCTAATACTTTATGTGGCGCTCAACTCTGAATTTTTGAGCATAGATGCAGTGAAATGCCAAATACGAGTAGACTATTGTACAATACAATGCTATAATTTTGTTCATGCTTTTATACATGTTGTGACTTTTATGGATATCTGAATATATTTCTCCAAGTGACCGAAAGGTAAATATCTGAGACCTCACTTTTTTTTCTGAACTGGGTGTTTAATTACTGAAAAAGAAATCATTTACAGCAGTAGTACATTGTGGCAAAAGGCAACAGATGCAGCTATGCAAGCATGCAGCTGGCCAAACACAGCAAAGGAGAAAAGAGTAGATTGCATGCATGTAACATAACTGCACAAATTCCCTAATAAAAAAACAGAATTGCACTAAAACACCTGAAGCGTGCAGCTGACACGACAGGGAACAGTGACCCTGAACCCTGAACAATGACTGCACTATGGTTGCATGGCATAGTGCACATTATTTTCAGCCAGTTCATGTACAGATTATGCACCGATCCATCTTCTTTTGAAGGATCATTTATACTCTAAATCTGAAGGCGAAAAGTTGCAGCAAGAGGAATCAAGAACTTGCGACAAATCTCATCGGCAAGACGGCAAAACCAAGAACATGAAGAAGCTAATGTCCAACGCCAGGACTCGGCACAGACCGCATGATCCGCTCGGCCCTGCCGCTCACCGAAAGCCCCCTCGGCCTCGCCGGCGACTCCACGCCGCCGCCGCCGCCGCCGCCTACTACTCTGAGCACCAGGCCGCCCTCGAAGTGCATCACCTCGCCTCGCTCATCCTGCACAAGCAGAAGCTTCCGCGCTTCGCACGGCGAGCAACGGAGCAGGAGCAGGAGCAGGAGAAGACACGTGGCGAGCCACGCCGGCGCGCCGGCGCCCCTCTTCTCGCTGCCAACGCCGCCGCGCGACGAGCCCATGCTGGACAGAAGGCGAGGAAAGGCGAAGCTGCCTGTAACTGTTAAGATGGTAGAGCTGCTGCTACTCTGCTCTGAGAGTGAGCTCCTCTGAAGCTGCCTGCTCGAGCTAGCTGATGCGGCCCAGAGGCTTGTGCTGCTGATATATTTATTGCGCCCTCGAAGAAGATGATTACTCGTTTCTCTCGTGCAGAATTCTCCATAAATAACTGCTGAGATCCTGTAGACACTCTGACTGTCATTGATGTCAGCGACAAAGTTACAATACAGTCGACTATAGAGAAAATAAATAGTTCCTATAACAGTTGCATAGAGATCGTCATGCTTGGCTACTTGAAAAATTCTACGTTACAGAGTAGGTCTATAACAGTTTGGAACCTATCTATATATTATTATTCGATTAATGTAACTTTAATTTTCATATATATAAGATGAAATTAGGAAGCTCTAAGATATTAAATCTAAACATACATCCCAATGACGGAAAAAACAACATAAAGCATGCTCATTGCAAAAAAACAAAACAATCCTCCTGGACGTGAAGTTTATTGCACGAATCCTAAATTAAATATGTGACTCTTCTCCTGAATAAAAGATTGAAAGGCTTTAGAAGTTAGTACTGAATATATAAACTTGTAGGCAGGCCAGGGTGCGTCATCATCTGGGGTTCTTGACCTATCAGAATTTCAGAGAACCACATCTAGGCTAGCAGTTTAGCATCGGAATGCCGGCGTGTTAGCCAATGGTTCGAGAGGAAAAACGAACGGAATCGCGGGCAGAAAACGATCGGCCTTCAGCTGCGGCCTTTTCGACGAACGGCGAAGAGAGAAAGGGAGGCCAAATCTGACTCGAGAACGCATTGCGGGCGGCCAGGATCACTGCATCTGGAAGCCTTTTTTTCCCCTTAACCATTTCTTGCTCCAGTCTGCTCGATCGCCTGTTCATGCAGCTTATGGAAGCTGGTTCTTACAAGGATACTCCAGTTTTTAGAATTATCACTCCAGAAACTCGGAAAGATCGTGTTTTTTTAACTGAAAGAATGTCTGCAAACTTGCAAATATTCAGAATTGGCATGGCCGACCACGATAGTTTTTGCAGAAGGGGGATGGAAAACTATTGCCACAGAATGCAAAGAATATGCTTAAGAGATAAACACTTAGCTACTCAATATTCTCTGCTTTTGAAAATAAAAATAGTAATAATTCCTCACGTGCCATTACAATTTTTAAGAATTTTAAAAATATCACTGTTAGTGACTGTAGTGATTCCCGCCTGTGAGTGACAACTGGTACACCGATAACATATTTCCCGCCTGTGATCAATACATATCTTGCTATGTGTCCTGAAATTTCTAGTATCTGGTAAATGATCAATCACATATCATATTTCAGGTGCCAGAGCCTATGAAAGGCCCTGTACAAAATTACTAACTGATGGAGAACTTCTATCAAAACCATTGGCGGTAAATATACTAGAACTAGATGATTTATACAGGTTTTTCAACTGTTCTTGTTTCAGTCTCAAACAGATCCATTGTCACAATGAAGTGAACACCATCTACTGATCTTAATTCTTTGTTATGTTAAGATCCAAAGTGATAAACAACTGCGCAACAAGGGCTCTGCACATGTGGTAAAAACCTGTGAACCTGAAGGCAAGAAATTCAGATGATCTTAATTCTTAGTTATGTTAAGACCCAAAGTGAAGGACTCTGCACAGCCAAGAAATTCAGAAACTCCAGGAAGAGCATTCGCGAGAATATCGACGTAGCTTGACGATGTGAATGCATTTTCAGAAATCGGAGCACCTAGCTCAGAATGTTGAGACTTTCTGATGAAATTTCAGAAAACCAGCTATTAGTCTATCACACCTTCTGCGAAGCCTGTAGCATCTGATCAGCCATTATTCAGCCCCCATTTCCATCGGCAGCTTCAGATCCTCTTTGCTCAGTGCAAATGTACAGTGTGCTTTGATTTCTATAGTGTTCTTGTTGATTTCCATGGAACTTGGGTCTCGGCCTCTCGGGCCAGCAGAGGCAGCTCCTTCATCCAGTCGCCCTCGTGACGGTCGCGCCGGGCCTCCGCTCAGGCTGCAGACGTGCTGCCGACCTTGTGGATGAGCGCCGTCAGATGCCGGTAAAGCTAGCACGCGTCCTGTTTACGAAATAAACATGTGAAATATTTTCAAACTTGTGTTTATAAACTTATAGATTTCAAACTAAATCATTGTCTGATCTAAAACCCTACAAAAAACTGCTAGGGAACATAAAAATAGAATTTTTAGTTTGGAAAGAGACTGGAGTGTTTAGAGCGTACCCAGACTTTCCATTTTAATGATATAACTCTTTTCCATGTGTTTTCTACTCTTTTAAGACGTGTTGTGTTGTTCTTCCTTTTTTCAACTTCGGTAGCCTCCTACCTACCGATGTAAATCCTTATTCTTTATTTCTTCATCTTAATAAAATTTGGTTGGCCTCTCTTAAGCCAACCTGGCAAAAAAAAAACCTACGAAAAACTCACATGTTTAATACAATAACATAAGTAATAAGTAATAAGAGAAGCTGGATCATTAGCACTGTAGCAGTAGATTGAACCCATTCTTTAAAAAAATGTGAATTTTTTATTAACCGGATAAGTCTGGAGGTGATCATGAATTTCAAAACAAATTTGAGTCCCACCCAAATACTCAAACTCATGATACAAATTTAAACCTAAAAATATATGTGCTCGTATCGTGTACGTATGCCGCGAGCGTCGGCGATGGACTTGCTACCGCTACACGACGCCACGCCGTCGTCGCCAAACTACCGGAGAAACTGGCGAGGAAGGAAGCAACAGCGGCGTGAGGCGACAGAGATCTCGGTGGCTTCACGCAATCGCCATCTTCTTATTTCTTCTCGTCGAGCAGGTAGAGCACTGGTGGATCGGACGTTCGTCGTCCTGGGACCTACGAATCAGTCGCCGCCCGGCCCCAGTGCTTGTCTCCAGCTCTCGCCGTCGCCGATGGCTCTGAATCCGCCAAACCGAGCTGTTCTTGCGTCTGTAACCTTCCAAGATGCCAGTTTCACTAATTACTCAATCTGAAGGGTTCCATCCCGTCAGCTTCTGTTGGTCAAAAGATGATATTTTAGACATCAGTGCACATCCTTCTAGGTTATTTTTCTAATTCAGTGCTATATATTAATTTGTCTAATTATATATTTATAATAATTATTAAAAATATAAATATATGAAAGTATTTTTTATTATAAATCTATTAGTATTATTTTCATATATCAAATCATAATATTTATGATCTATTAATAATTTAAGATTTCGAGATTGACTATTCTAGAAAGTCATCTATTTATTTAAAATAGGCCATAGCACTTCCTCCTACATAAAATATAGACGCATCACGCATCTATGAATTTTTATGAAAATTAAGAAAAGTTGTAAAATGACTAGAATTTTTATCACTACAAACGCCTCTAGAATGCATGAAGTAGATATACAATACAATTTTAACGCTAGAAATAGCTATAGAGTACTTAATCTATCCTATAATATTATAATCTAGGACCAGATTTGTTATTTTATAGTGCAACAAATTTAGATAGTAACACTGTTAAAATTCGTTGTACTATAAAATATCAAATTCGGTCTTATATTGTAATATTATGGGACGGAGACTACAAGTCTACAAGCTCATTTGAATCTGTAACAGTGAAATATGAAAAAATGTAAGGCCCAAAGTGTAAAAGGAACTTAAGCAGTCTGAACCAGAAGAACGAGTGGTGGCCCTCGTTAAAATGGCGTCGACCGGCAAGAAACGGACCAACCGGCAACCGCCGCCGCCTTCTTCGACTCCGATCGGGCAGGAGCCAGGAGGCCGCTCACTGCGTAAAGGCCAATGGCTCCTCTCCCCTCGCCTTCGCTGTTCTCCGGCTCGCTTGCGACGGTCCGTGCAGCCTCGCCGTCCATCCCCTGCTCCCGCCGCAACCGGTCGTTTGGTTCAGATAGGTTCGCGGGAGCCGGCCGGGGTGACCGGCGCCGGAGCAGGAGTACGGGGGTAAGGAGAGATCTTAGGATCTATGCCTATGCGGCGGAAGCGGAGCACGAGAGTACGGATGGCGATGTCGCCGACGATTTCTACTCCGTTCTTGGCGTCGTAAGTCTTCTGGAACTTTCATTTGCAATTTTACAAGCATCTTGGCTTATCTCGCTTGAACCATTGCATGTAGTTCAGTAGTTATGATCCAACCGGAATGAACTTTCCATTTGAACTGGCATCACTAGATCAATTTGCCTCTTGATAGGAAAGTTCTTACTTTTGTTGACATGGAAATTAAGGAGGAAAAGTTGCTTCTTTTTTAGAGTAGGCTCAGATAATAGTTCTGATGCTGTTCTGCTGCTAATGCATACACCTGATTCTTGCACCACCAGATGCCAGATGCAACCACTGAGGAAATTAAGAAAGCGTACTACAGTTGCATGAAAGCGTGCCACCCCGACCTCAGTGGAGACGACCCCGAAGTAACTAACTTCTGCATGTTCATCAACGAGGTTTACACGGTAAAAAGCATTCACTGATGTCTTTGGTCGCTTTGGGCTGCATATAGGCAATTGTTCTGGAAGATTCTTGTTTTTCATTGGAATGTTCACAAAGCTAATATGAGGTGTGGAAGAGCAGGTGCTGAGTGATCCAGTGCAGCGTGCAGTGTATGATGAAATCCATGGGTATACAGCAACTGCAACCAACCCTTTCTTCGATGACAGTGCACCCAAGGATCAGGTGTTCGTTGATGAGTTTACCTGCATAGGTAGAGATAATTTTTCATCTGAACAGAGATGCAAAGTTGCTCTTTGATTCTTTATAAAGGAATTGACATTTTTCATCTTGTTGATGTGGTCTCAGGGTGCAAATATTGTGCCAACGTGTGTCCTAATGTCTTCAGAATTGAGGAGGATTTTGGGAGGTCAAGAGTCTACTCTCAGTCGGGCAGTACGGAGCTAATTCAGGAGGCCATTGATAGTTGGTGATACTCTGAAACCCAACACAATATTTATTTGATTATTAGGGCCTGTCAGTAATCCACATCTGTACTGGAGAGTGGCTGGCAAGCTGTTCAGAAGAAATTACTGAATGGGTTGTTCTTGTTCTTTCATATTTCCATTCCAGCCCAGTCGACTGTATTCACTGGACTTCGGCTGCACAGCTTTCTCTCCTGGAGAATGAAATGCGGAGAATAGAGAGGGTGAATGTAAGAACAACACATGTTCTTTTACATATCTGTGGTCATATACGATATAAAGCTTCAGTTCTTGTTGTGGGACCTTACAGTTGACTTGCCTAGCACGAACTACACAAAATTTAAAAAAATCTTATATCCAACTTGTTCCTTTCTTTCTGTTAGTATTTTATGGAAGCTAACTGCTATTTTGCTGAATTAGAAGAAATATCTGATGACAGTATCTTCCGTTGTCCTGATAGGCTAATAGTACACTAAAGAAAATTTTGATTTTGAGCAGGTTGGGCTGATGAGTGCTGGGATGGGAGTTTCAGTTGATGTGTTCCGAATGGTAATTATATCTTTAGTATGTAAATCTGAGTTGCATTGCCTAATTGTTCTGTTGGCATCTTCTGAAGATTCTTTCTTCCATGCCAATGTTAAGGATAATACAGTACATATGAAGTGCCTTTTTGTTTAGGGCATACATATCTGTAGACTGTAGTATGGCGCATACTTCTCTACATTGTTATTGAGATATTTTTCTGTCTAACAGGCTAGTACACGTTGGGAAAGGAGACAATCAAAAGTCTTGGTACGGTTCCTTCTCCATTATTCATCTTTATGTTTCTCATATAGTCATATGTGCCATAAGGAATTCATGTTCATTTCCCTCTTTCGTACATTTGACCAGAACTGCAAATGAGTCATTGATTTGCAAACTAAACATTTTATGTGAACCTTTATGTTCTTACAGGAAAAAATCAGGACACGGATGACAAACAAAAATAATTCAGACATAAGTAGCTCTTGGAGCGATATCTGGGGATCGCCAACTAGATACCAATGGAACGGTATAGCTGAACAAAGAACTTATTTTGTTAGACACACCTTGCATTGTAGCCTAGAAATTTGCATCTGTTTTATCAAAAGAAGGGAAGAACATAACAAAGTAATATTTCCTCAAAACAGATTTGCCATCCTTATATTGTTGATCTATTACTGTATTGCTGAATCTGATGTGATTTGCTAACACTATCAGAAGAAGACGCAGCGGAGAGAGCAAAGAGAGCAGCTGCTGCTGCTAGGAGATGGCGAGAGTACTCGAGAAAAGGCGCAGACAAGCCTCCAAGATACAAACTTCCAGAGGCAGTGGGCAGTAAAGAGTAGTAAGTGAACATAGAAATGCTTTCATCCTACACATATTATTTGATCACATCTTGTTACCTGTAGGTATAGCCTAATTTTGCAAAGAGAGCTGTCATGTATTTTGCTCTCTCCCCATTCCTCATTTTTCATCTGTAAATGGCGTGCTAGATATAGCTGCTGTCAATGACCTGTAGAATACAGACGCCAAATAGTTAAACATTCATAATGTAAAGAACACATGTAAATTTTCCTACAGTGATGGTACACTCTACAGATCCATCTTTTCTTGTGTGTGCTTGTGCAGATGAATTCCGGGGCAAATTTCCTTTGGCAGTAGTCCGGTAGCCCTAGGTACCTCTGTTGAACTGCAACATCTGCCAAAGGACAACTTGCCCAGTAATGCAGCTGCACATCTCATGGTCTCAACCCACTTGCTCCTATTTAGGAGCTTTTGACAGCTATAACTACTTCTACTCTCAAATTCTGAAGCTCTCCCAAATGGTTCAGATTTTGGCTGTAGATTATGAAACTCAATAGCAGTAGAATATAGAAATAAAATAGAATCCATAAGCTAAAAAACACAAGCTTCATGTGTAGAGCACACAACTTACTGATCATTGTGCAGTGACGTTTATACTCGCTCCTGCAGGCACAGACTTTCTCTGCTCCTTCTGCAAAGGAACACGGAGGAGCTGAGGATATACTGTAGGACAATACCTCGCCTCTAGATTGTGCCCACTTACAAGAACAAAGTCTGAATATGAGAGATCATTGTAGTGCATGTCTCTCTTAATCTTCTTAAGTCATGAGGCTACTCCCCCCGTTTTGGTCCACGCAGAAATTTTACAGGATTTTTACACAAATTAGTTCAATTCCTCTAAAAAACCTCCAAATTTCTTTGGACCCAAAAGAGGCCTTATTCTTGTCCTAGTTTCCTACGTCCAAACTTCAGACCATGTAAAGTCAAGTAGCATGAAATTAACACCAGCTGAGAAATCCAGCCATATCAGAATTGCTCAACCGGTTTCAATCACAGCAGCCTTTTCGTCCATAATGCATTAATGCAGCAGCACTCGATGGAATTTTCAGACAAGTAAACGGAGCCCAATAACAGCAGACTGATCTCCAGGAGGCCTCTGCATCCTCCACCCAGAGCTGGACAAGCTCGGTGATCTGTCGGACATGGCAAAGGGCCTCGTGTGCAGCTTCAGAACGACAGGATTTCGCGGATGCATTCGCCTGAGACCACCGGAAAACAAGGATCGAATCAGGGAAAGGTCTCAAGAGCATCAAAGGTTGTGGCGCATGCAAGATCTGAAGAGAAAAGGAACAGGAACAGGAATAGGATATCCATGAACATGTTCGCTTCTACCATCTTAGTCTATATTCATTGATCTAAATAATCTTATATATTATTGTTTTAAGTGGTATCATAATCAGGAGATGGATTTTGACTTCAAGATAATCAAACAATCAAGAAAAATTTCGACCATTTTGTTTTGACAAACTTGGTAGAGTCTATCTACCATCTGTTCAGATTTGATCTACGCATTGGGGTGAAAACAAATGCAGCTACATATAAACACAATTTTGGTCAGGAAAAGCTCACGAGCTGCATTGGCGCGAATATATGAGATCCATTAATGGAATGTACCCTGTAGCAGTGCCAGCCCAAAGACCCGAACCACGAGAACATTTGAGTTCGTGGCTCAGCCGAGGGCTAACGCAAAGCATATAATCAATGATTCATTCTCTTCCTTCCATGTGGACTCGCTCGGTGAGTACAGCATCACCAGCTCAGTTAAAGTTTGGAATATAATCTACTCATATCCCTATGGTGATCATATTTTACAGCTGCAGACTGCAGCCAGTGATATCACTCAGTTTTACACGATGTTAGGTTCTTGAACTTGTCTTACATTAGCCACAAATATAGCTAAGATCCTGCTTAGAGAGCTTAAGATTATAAAAGTCATTTTATTTCAGCTTCTAGTAGTTGCAGCTACCTTTAGAATATAAAGCTGAAACAAACGATCTAGATTTTGAACCTAGATTATAAAAATTAGTAGTTACATAATTTTAAAATGAACTAGGATATAAAAGCTAAAAAATATCAACTTCTTTAGATTCTCACCAGCTAGATACTCAGACTATCTAGCTACTTAGACCAGCTATCTAGATATTCAGACCAGTTAGCTATTAAGAATCTCCAGCTAAAACAAACAGGCCCTAAAAAACATCCAGTGAGTATCTAGCTGGCAATAATCTGTATAAGTTTGGGTTCTTGAGCCTTTGGATACTAATTCATTTTCAAATTCTGCAGAATCTAAATCGTTTGAGCTACAGATTCTCGAAGTAGCTATAACTATGAGAATCTCCCTCAAACATGGCATAAATCTCCATGCATTGTCTTGCATATAGTTAGCCCTTAGTTAGTAGTAGGAGTAATATGATGGGATGTACTTACAAAGGGCACTGTGGTGCCGAAGATCAAGAAAGGCAGGTTGCTTTAGGAGCAGATAGGCATACAGTGATGCAGATAAGCGACAAGCAGGACCATTCCTGGAGCACATTATTCCAAAGGAAACTTGAAAGAGAGATCGAGATCATGCACCGGCGAAGAAAGGTACGTAGCTCGATAGGTCATCAGGAGCAACCCTCCTCTGCTTCGGAGCATATGCCATCTTGGATCCTTACCTGGAGGCCATTGGGGAGCTATATAAGCGAGGTCAATCAAGGCGCAGCTGTGTTCATCAACGAGAGCGTCATGTCTTCAGAGAAATTCAGGTTCCGGTTCCGGTTCCGGTTTAGTTTGGATTGCAGTGTGCGACTGGTGAATTACAGGGCAGTTTCTCCTTTGGCACGGAGGGCTGAGCGGTTCAGCTAGCCATGCATGCGTGCCAAAGGAGAATTGCCATGCGATTCACCGGCACGGCCATGCATTTTTTCATCCAACTCATTTTTTCATCCAACTTGCTTTGCCATTGAGTATTTCATAAGAGTGTGTTTGGTTCGGAGATGCAATAGGATAAATTATTCGTCCCATTTTTTAAAATGTTTGGTTAGTAGATGAAGTGAGATAGCATAGTTCTTATAGAAAAATATTCTTCTAAATGCTACACGAGCAATAAATGCCTACATACTACACGAGCAATAAATGCTAGACGAGCTCATTATAGAAAAATATTATTCTAAATGCTACACGAGCAATAAATGCTAGACGAGCTCATAAAAAATTAGTGCAACGCTTCCATCCCACTTGAATAACATGAATGATAGTAGGCACAAAGATCTTAAATAGGATAGAATTCTATCATAAAAACTGAGATGGACCATCCTATCCTACATTCATCTCCAACCAAACGACCACCTTCTGCAGGTGTATTCAGGATTAGCTGTGTTCCATACGTACAAGCACTTGCCTAGCAAGCAACCACTTCAGAAGTTGCTCTGAATAACTGAAATGGAACAGATGGATTTATTGGCATGGCATCAAAATGAAGAACCATCGAGCAAGCATCGATGGTTCTCAATTAGTTCTGGGGCCCTGGGGGAATATAGACTTGTGGCATTTCTTTTCTTTCTTCTACATGCATGTCAAAAAACGATATACAGAATTAATGACCTACTCTCCTACAGATCGTTACAGTTATTGAGAATGCAATATGCATGCTAAGTTAGCTACATGTAAAATCTGGGGAGTCTCTGCGTCTCAACGTTTCATCTTGGAGATTTCGTTGAAATACACCTTCCACAGAAGGCAAGCCTCGATAGAGCTCGTGATCTTCGTGTCCTGATCTTCAGTGCAGAGAGCTGCAGAGAAAATGGTTTGTGTCAGTCCGCATATGTGAGAAACGATCATTGCTATCAGAGGAATTATGATAAAACAGTGTCTGTGTATATTCTGTCACCAATTGGTCATCGATAAATGCTGTATGCCATATAATATACAACAGTTCTTCTATCAGTGTTAAACTGAGTATTGCTAAAAATTATACTAGTAAGAAGTCACCATTACCTTTCGTCTAGTAGTGCTTGAAGCCTTCCAACAAAGCAAACTCGACCTAGGCTCCATCCTCCTGCAAATAGATTAATATTCCAAAATCATATTCTAGGATTCGAAACCAGCCATGCCTACATTTCTATAATGTGGATGTGACCTATTTGATAGCTCTATTCATATGTAATATTTCTAGGTCAAGATTAGATCTCATGGTTCTAATAATTTATCGAAAACTATTAAATGTATGAAGTTCTACGTTAAATGTCTACTTTAGTGCAATACTTTGAAATCGTAAAACAAGTTTTCCCCCAAACTTAGGCCTCGCGTCAAGTTTCTAACAGTATTTAGGTATCATGTTTTCTCCTAACTTGACTAGTATAAGAGAGGTAAGCAAATGTGAACTGTTTGTAGCATAGCAGTAGTACTTACAAATTCTCTTGCTCTAGCTTCTCTGCAATCGACATAGCTTTTTGTCTAGACCAGCCTCCTTGTTGCGAACAAGTGTCTGCCTTATTAATGACATGAGCAAGAGATACCTTGCCTCTTACTATGCTGTTTTGTCGACCGTGCTCATTGTTCACATTTTTTCCTCCTTGAACTATGTTTTCTTGATCTTGTGATGTCAAAGTTGCTGCTCCCCATACAATCTCATCACTTATTTCTTTTGTGGCAACAGCACGGTTATGTGGTTCCCCATGCCAATCCATTTGAGAAGGTCCCACTTCTATAATTTCACCTTCAGTCAATATATGTGGATCAGATTGCATCCATCGTGTCTGATTTGAACTAGCACCCTGGACCACGCTGTCCGTTTGAAGCTTCCTAATTAAATTCTCACCTCTGGAAGAAACTGAACTGTGTTTAGTGAAAGACCTCCTTAATGCCGTGTTGGAAGAGCTATCCTCAGGAAAAGGTGAAATTGCCGGAACACGGCCTTCTATTGCATCATCCTTTGGTTCATACCGGATTTCAAGGGTTATAGCAGAAGAAAGAACATACTCAAATGCGTGTAAAATTTGTTCCCTTGATCTCTCAGCTTTGGATTTATTCACTTGAGAGTTAAACATTAGTTGCACGGTTGGGGCTGGAGGAAAATAATATAATGTTAGAAGCAAGAAATATTGGAAACAGTCTTAACTATTCTTTTGCCAACCCAGTATCCTTAAAATAGAACAGATTAAAGTCCTTCAGTGTATTCTGCTATGAAATTTTAGACATGATACAATTACCAACTAGTAATATACAGAAGTGATCAAAGGAGGGAATATCTTGCCTGTGCCTAGGCTGACAGAAATCAGTCGTGCTTCTTTAGCCAGCATTTTTCTCACTGAATCTGATCGAACATGCTCTAGCACAGCCTGCCAAATCATCTCATTGTCGTTTTTGTTGTGTCTAGTAATTTCATTCGCTCTGGTAGCACCCCTTGACAATAAATGGATGTCTGGTGTCTGTTCACAGGGTCTCTTTCCACTGTGGGTGCGTTCCATGTTGTTGCCAGAACTAACCCTAAGATTAGCATTTCTTGGAAAACCATGTGGACCAGCAGATATCTCACAATGATCAATAGCACAGCTCCTTCCTATGTCTCCCTCAGGGCATGTAAGCAGACCCTGGTTAAAGCTTGTACTTGTGGATGAACTTGGCAGAACATATTGTTTATCAGCAGCAAGTTGAAGCAAAGCAGCTGTAAGCCACGTCATCTTCTCATTTGAGACCCTCAACTGTTTTTCAGCTTCAGAGAGTGTTTTCAATGCCTGACGTAGTTTTTCCATGTCATCTTTTGATACTGTAATCCATTATACATATATCAAGAAGTTACATTGTGTGGAAGAAATTATAGGTTAGATGTCCAAAGAACTAGCCCAACACTACAACTGACAATATATTCTTTCTATAAAAAGGGCGTAAATAAAACAGGTACTAGTATAGGCAGATATGTAAAGAAAATAGCTATGCATTTGGTGAAAAAAATGTTGGGGCATGATTTTACTACAATACATGGCTCAAGGACGAATCATCCCACAATCATAAATTCATTTGATGAGTGAGAAAAGGGGGTAATGTTGCTTACAGGCTGGATGTTTGAAGAATTTTCTTC
>KE371834.1:644755-655010 GCA_000418225.1 Zizania latifolia | reverse complement strand
TTCCTCCTCGCGCTCTGCCACGACTACCGTCTCATGCGCGCCGACCGTGGCGTGTTCTACATGAGCGAGATCGACATCGGCCTCCCCCTCCCGCCCTACTTCGTGGCCGTCCTCCGCGCCAAGATCACCGCAGCGCAGGCTCTCCGGGACGTCATTCTCCGCGGCAAGAAGCTCAGAGCCGCGGAGGCCAAGGAGATGGGCATCGTGGACGTCGTTTGCCCCAGTGCAGCTGAAACGGCGGCCGAGGCCATCAAGCTCGCCGAGCAGCTCGCGGCAAGGAAGTGGGACGGGAGCGTGTACTCGTCCATTAGAATCTCCTTGTACCCTGAGGCCTGCAGGTCCGTTGGAATTGCAGAGGAGAGCGATGAGGAGAAGAGGAAGCACTTCGCTTCTAAGCTCTGAGGAAAGCTGAAAGGTCAGGACTCCCAACTTTCCATCTCAAGTCTGCTGTATTCCTGAGATTGGTTGCTGAAGTTACCGTAGATGTACATCATCCAGTAAACAATTATGGACAAATTTTCTCAAAAGCATTCGATTTTTGCTGGTTGGCTTTGTAGTTAATCAATACAGTATTCACATCATCACTGAAATCATAACTGAATTTCTCTCTCTTTCCCCCATGAATGAATGTGATATCTGAAGAACTAATTGTGTAGCTTTGATCAATATGTTGACTACATGTTTATCAGTAAGTCAGTGTTCAGTAGTGATGCGACACATCTGATCTCATGACAATATTGTGTGACCAGACCATAGAGAAGAAGGTGTCATCGTTTATAATTGATCTGTTGTTTGTATCTTAAAATAGGTGAATTTAAATTGTATTCCACACTTTTCATCTTGTTTTATGAAGTACATTGCCTACTACAAGCTTGTTCCATTTACAAGACGCTGATGTAAAGTGATATACTGATATCTTATCTCTTCTACCTTTACTCTACACCCTCTGTTCAAATTTGTGAGGTGTTCGCGTATTTCAAGATTCAAAGTTTTTTTGGACCAATAATTAGCCTAATTATAATAAGGTTCAGTGATACAAAAGGTACCTCTAAATGTGTTTCTCAATATCCTTTTATATGGCCATGTTGTTCTAATGAGTAACAATGTAATGCAAGTGAAATTTAAGGTCAAAGTTCAACTAAAAGACCTTGCCAACTCAAATCATGCAATCATCTTATTAGTTTCTTAGCCTTTATAAGTAGCCAAGTATGCCATCTAAATTGGACTGGTATTTTTATATAATTGTCAATCTAGATTCACAGAACATGTAAGAACAAAAACTGGTACAAAAAGCTTAGAATATTTTCTGTGGCTTCTATATATGTTCATTTTGTTCCATATGAAGTTACATTGTATTAGGTCCTGCTGATTTCTGTGATGTTAATTGAGTCCCTAAACTCTCTAGTCTGGTCACTTTGTACTTACATACAACACTCTTCAAGATTATGAACTCATGATCCTTTCCTCTCCTTTTCTTTTTTCAGGGATTCTGTGGAATTGGACCATTAAGATGTTCTCACAATCTGTATTTGTACATTGGCTAGCCACAAAATATATGCTTTAAGGAAAAAGGACCCAATAATCCAGAATATATCTCTGGAAAGATTGTGAATGTTGCTCTATTTGGAAGTGGGGAATGCAATCTAGACTTGTAGTTCCCTCTCCTCCACCTTGCTTAAAGAACTATTCTGGAGAATTATTTTGTGAACCCATACATTCTTCCTGGAATGTTGGAACTTAAACATGGTTTCATGCCGTTGTTGATATAACTATTGACGGCATTGTGCCAAGTGGCTGTGTATCAACATGATCATTATACATGTTCTGCGCAGGATTAACAGCCACTCATCGCAGTCAGAAGATCAGAGAAATTGGTGTTTGCCTCAACAGCTGTGAGCTGCGCTTGCCACGTTCTCCGTTTCAAGGATGGTACTATGCATGATAGTGTAGACAACAATATAGTAATATACTGAGTCAACAAAAACACGACATTGCAGATGCTACAGAGGCTACCGTAGCTGATAGCCGTTGTTGCAACATATATATCCATGTATTCCAGAAATATTATTCGACATTTCACGAATGAAACGAGTGCTACATATCATCCGGCTCAAAGAAAGGCCAAGAATGTCACCAAGCAGGTTCAGAAAAATCACACGGCAAAACGCAATGCGCCATTTTGGACCAGGAACAAAATTGCCCCATGGATTGCACTTATTTTCTCCTGATCTTAACCGTGAGAGTCCATTGTAGCTTGCCTTCTGGGCGTGGTATATCCCTTGGCAAGCGGAGGGGCAGCTCGAATTCCCCAAGGGATGCCAATGGTGATGGTAGGTGAAGATTGTCTGGGTGGATATTGATATTGAGCTGCCTTGCTACCTGTTGGTAAAATTGAGAGATATCACTACAAATTCGAGATTTTGGAGCAAAGAGTGCGACTGAGCTGGAGAGGTACCTCGGAAACAATTTCATCCTTTGTTACAGGAGTGCGTAGTTCATTTCCATCTGAGATGAACCGCCTCAACACCTATCAAACATCAGTGATGATCAGTACCTCGATGGGCTAAATCATAATACAGTTGGCTGATTGTGAACGGCTACACGGAAACAAGATTGCTTGATAGAAACATGGAAACAAATAGGCTAAAACAGGATTCCCAATTTTGGAGTAACCATACTAACCAAGAGAGCGTTATCAAGACGCTTTGCTGCCGTTTGATACTCCTTCAGTTTCTCTTCCATTTGCTGCCCAAATGTTTACATTGAGAAGTGAATGAGTAACAGGTAGTACATTACTGACAAAACACACGCAACGTGTGCTCAAATCAGAATTTGACATTTTCAGGGACAAATTCGACTTCAAATCTGTTCTAACTATCAGTGAAAAATGTGATTTCATGAATGCATTAATGGAGATCTCTTTATATGGCAAAAGTGTGCGCATTACACAGAGCCAGGAAAGCTAGTATAGTATACTCAAATTTAGTCTCTGAAGATAGTACCACAACAGTGTTGACTACATAAAGGAAGAAACTTAAGCAGTAATATCAAAGTATAATACTATGATAAGAGGTAAAAGAACTACTATCAAAGGTGTTGTGTTCAATCTTTCATACATTGAGTAGTTTAAATGCGCGTGTAAGATAATTGAGTATAGAACCTAAGCCTTCTGCTTAAAACGAAATATCCAAACTATAAATTCTACAAAACAAAACGGAGAGCGTATTCCTATGTTGGCATATTAGTGCAACAAAAATACGAAATTCAACTTTATAACTGGGTTCTACCATGGCCTCATGATAATCAACCAGGCCAAAGAGGGCATATCAAAGCCAACTCGGTACTTGAATAACGTTAAACAGCAGTGAACCTTTTTAAGAAAGCAAATAGAACTATAGAAGAGGCCAGTTAACTGTTCTGCAAAGTGATCTGATCAACACGGTAAATAATGAAAAACTTACCTTAGCGTCATCATCTTCTTGTCGGACTTCTTTCACCACCTCCTCTTCACGTTGGTAAAGCTGATCAAACAAATAAGAGTGATATGTAAGGCCGCAAATTCATAGTTTATACTGCATGTAAACAACACTACAACAAGTAAACTTCAGCAGCTATGAACTAGTGAGGCCACGATAATTTCAACACTATCTGTGCACAAACAAAAGTACCATAGAGTTCCATGTATGACTATTCTATCAAACATCTTGAAGGCAAAAAGCCAACACATATTATGAGAAATGGTTTACGAAGAAAGAGAATTCACAGTCAATAATACAATTTTCTGAATCCATAATCCATAGTACAATTCATATATCCATAGGTATTTGGTTAATGAAAAGACTGAAAACATTAATCAAATATCAAAATAGCAAGCTATAGTAAACATGTTTAATAGTAGCAAAAACATACCAATTACACATTTGCAGTACATTAACAAAAACTAAACATAAAAATCAAACCTTGCGCTGCTCTCGGATGAGTATAGCGAATTTGTCGATGTTTGGGACAGCTAGCATCTTGGGCATAAGGTGGTTGCGGAAGTGCCCTGGTGCCACCTTCACCACCTCCCCAGCTTTCCCCAGCTTATCAATCGTCTGCAGCACACCAGGAAGGAGTGATTGAGTGGAAAAAACAGTGAAGTTTTGTGCCCTAACATGTCCAATTATCATATGACAAAGCTAATGGCATAAGGTCGTTTTGCATCATCAAAGACCCATCCAAATGGATGACCTTGCTCACCAAAACTACTAGCTCAAGACACGCGGATTAATCTGAGAGTTCCACTCCAAATATCATAAGACACTCAAATTGTTCTCTGGAAATGTCCAATCAATAATCGACCACGAACAATCGACTCAGACAGTCCCGACGCCAGAAGCGTTCCCACCTTCCAGTAACGCACTCATCAAAGAGGCGGCCCAAAGTGGGGAGGCGCGGATCGAAAGGGACGAGCGGGCGGGAAGGCTGTTACCGTGGTGAGGATGACCTCCAACTTGCGGTAGCGGAGCCCATGGCCGGAGAAGAGCGCGGGGTTGGCGCCGACGGCGGCGAGGCCGTGGCGGCGGAGGAGGGCGGCGCGGGCGGACGCCATGGCGACGGCGAAGCGGCCGTCTTCCTATGGCAGTAAGGCCTATTTCATGGGCCTACCAGTATTGGGCCGTCAAGCCCGGCCGAGTTAGTTTGGGGCCGAGTCAGCAACGGCACTAAGATTGGACGACTGCGATTCACTCATCGGATGGCTCCGAGATCTACACGTGTCTAGCGCCGCCGCCTTAAAACCCTAATTCCCCAGATACTTCTATATAAAGATGAACAAGAGAAGGTCATCTTCATCATCCACGCCGCCGACTCCTCCGCCGTAAGCTTTCTCCTCGTCTCGTCGTCTTCGTTTATTTCGGCTGATCTGAGATTTCAGATCTGGAGTGAGTTCTGCTGGTTTTGCGTAGCGAGGGATTATTCTCTGGTTCATGTTTTTTTCTCGGTGGTTCGAGTGGGGATTTTGTTTCCGTTTTGGTGTCGAGGACGGTGAAGATCGTATCTATTGGTCTCGTTCGTCGTAACTGGCAATTGTATTTTTGCCTTGCCGACCATTCTGATATATCACCACCCATATTCTGAGTTCTCTCCACAACCAAGATCAGTCGCTGTTCCCCCATTAGATCCATCTCTTGCTTTCTTTTGTTCTGCAGGATTTCCTTTGGATTTGTTCTGTGTGTTTTGGCCTATGATTAGATCAAAATATAGACAAGCATATGTCTGAATTTTTCATGTAGAAAGCCTAATCTTCTCTATGAGGTCAGACAACCTTAGTTTTGTAGCTTAATTTAAAATTTGTTTTATTTCGTTTTTGAGGCCTATGATGAACAATGTGGAAACCTTTCTCTCTGAAATCTTTTCGTGAGGACATACCCTACTACTGCCTTCCTTCTGAGGTCTCGTGACATTTAATATGTTATTAAACGAAGATTTTTTCGTTCTGTTTGGTTTTGGTCTCGCATTTCTGTGGTGAATCATCCGGTTGCAAGGTCGAGTGATGAGCAAATTGCATAGTTCATATGATCTAACCCTTGCGGTTGTGATTACTTTGAATAAATAGTCTTTCGCTCCTAACTGACGTCCTTTACCCGATCCTTTTCACCTCCTATTGGTTTTGCTCCCACTCGTTTCTCTGAATGTCCCCTTTTCTCAATTTGTTTATATACTGTTTTTGAATTGAATCCTCCGAATGATCCCCTTTCTCGATTTAGTTTGGATGTGCTGTTTTTGAATTAAATCTGCAGCACTCGTCAAAAAGGAAAATCGACAGTTTTTCAATTGAAGCAGTGGCATTCGGCAAAAAAATTCCAACCGATTTGGCCATACTTCTGGAACGTGTGAGACGCAGGCGAAGCAGGACCATTACTCTGCTCGAACTATTTCTTGAATTGTATGTCTTGTTCATAACATAATTTGTACTGTATGTTCATCGTTTGAAATTGTATGGCCCATGTTTTAACCTAATAATTGTATGTTCATCGTTTGAAGTATTGCTAAAATCATTTGATTGATTGTTTGTCTGTCACTATCTCTTGATATTTCTGTGGTCTACAATAAAATTGTTTCACCAATCTTTGATGCTGCAATGCAATAGTGATACTGATATCACTCGCCGTGACTATGATCAGTTTCTCAATCTTCAGAAATTCCCATTCAAAACATCACTAGCTGGGCCAAGCCCAAAAGAAAGGGAGATTATTTCAGGCCCATTTTGTGAAGTACATCCTGGTTTCGAATTTTCAGGTTCGACAGAGTCAAAATGACATCACTATTGACGGCCGAAGATGTAGAAATGAAGTCGTTTTCAAACTCTTATTTGAAATATGGTTTGAAATTTTTACTATTTTCAAGAAGTGTGTCGCATCGTGTGTAGACATTCCCTGTAAAAAATTGGGGTCTCTTGCGGTTGACGCCTTGCAGGCGACGTTAGCAGTAGACAGTAGTTGAGCTGTTGAGGTGGTTGATCGGATTTAAGCTAAGTTTGATGGCGTCCTCCGATTTCCCATGGGTTTCAGACGGGCGCAAGGAGGAGGAAGAAGCTAACACGTTTGCCCACCCCACCACCCCTCACCTTCCCGCGGCTTCCCTCTCACACCGAGCTCACCTTCCAGTCACAGCTAACCGCAGCGAGCTCTAGCTGCACCTGCGGCTATATATTTCTCGCGCCGAGCTACTCCGGCAAGTGACCTCTGTTCACCTCGCCGGAGTACGTACGCACGGGTCGACATCTCGTGCGTGCCAACGATGGACGAAGACGACCTGCGTCATCCTGCCGCCGGCGAGCCGCGCGAGCTGCTGCTTCCGGCGTACCTCGTCGCGTCTCCGCCGGCGGCGGCGCTCGATCTGGGCCTGATGATGGCGCTTAGCCCCGCGCCACCAACGGGGGGGGACTGGGCGGCGTCGATGCTCCTCCAGGACGGGTCGAGCTCAGCGGCGGCGGGCGTGGGCGAGGATCAGGCTGCGGGGATAAGCGGCGTCGGTGCGGCGTCGGCGGCGGAGAGAAGCTGCGGCGCCGGGAGCAGCACCGTCACGACTGCAGCAGGGAGCAGTTCTACTGCTACGATGACGGAGGCGACGGGAGGGACGACGGAGCTGCTGCTGCAGGGTAGCGCTGCTCGCCGTGGGAGGAGCAGCGGAAAGAAACCAGGCGGCAGCGGGCGGACGCCGAGGCTGGCGTTCCAGACGAGGAGCGAGAACGACATCCTCGACGACGGCTACCGGTGGAGGAAGTACGGGCAGAAAGCCGTCAAAAACAGCGAATTCCCCAGGTATATATCACACGTTTGTTCTTAATTCATTGTTCAGATGGCTACTCTCGTGCATGCCCCTCGATCGCATGCGTGGGCAATTTTGGCGCCGAAATATATGCGTTCATATTATGCTATATATGCCGGACAGGACTAATTAACACGTCATTTTATTAAAAAAATAAAATGTATAAAAGGGCAACTCCTTGGCTATTGGTGCAACTTCTAAGCTCTTCAAAACTACACGACCATAATTTCAGTGGAAAAACATGTGAAACGTTATTTGTTCGAATTTTTTGGGTGTCAAAAACATATGTAACGTTATTCTACACGTGTGCTAGAATTGTTTTGGAGGGCACCTATAATTTTTTTCACAGGCAATGAAAACATTGCCTTGAAAACCGTTAATTTTCATGGACGTTATGTCACAGATGGATGCCTAAACGCATGTAAAGATGACGTTTTACTCGCTCTGTCTCTTTGTGCTGGGTGTGTCATATGAACGAGTTGCATGAGCATGCGGTGGCTCTAAATTGTATGCTCTTGTTTTGTGGTTATATGTATATATAACATTACATGTTATGTTAGGGGGAAATAACTATTTGCTACCTTATAAACATATGATTAGTTATTTGTTACTTAATAAAACTCACAATTGTTTGCTAGCCAATAGCTTAGTGCAGCTATCAAAATATTATTTGAACCATTTTCTATGTATTTTATCCCTAATTCAGTTGCTTCCGACAGAAAATATCTCAATATCTTGTCGATGAAAGTTAACGATTAATACAGGGGAGAAACAAAATAGATATGAATTAAGGTGTATATTGTAATTGGAGGTAAAATGAAAAGAATATCTTATCGATGAAACTAATTTAATGTTGTAGTTGTTAGTATATTGTTTTCTATAAAAATTGATCAAATTACTTATAATAGGGAGTATATGCCTAGTGTATTGCAGCAGCATCTTGTTGATGGTCTGCTTGTTTCTACTTTCCTAAAATAATATCACCTAATTTAAATTTTAGAATTATATTTGGGATTTTTCTTACTTTTGTCAACATTAACATTAGAAGTAACATACAAATCCTACTCTAAAAATATTTTCCGTTATGAACAACTCAGCTGGCTCCTTTTTAAAAAATCGGAGAAACAAGCATGCTAAGCTCGATCTAAATTGCAAATGCCAATCCTCAGGGATAATATTACCCCAGAAGACAGCTCGGGGGAAAACAGCAGTCAGCAGCACACAACTTATAATTTGCTAATTGACTAATTAATCTTCCCATATTTTGATTTACACAACTTATAATTTGCTAATTGACTAATTAATCATCCCATTTTGATTTACACAACTTATAATTTGCTAATTGACTAATTAATCTTCCCATTTTGATTTACTTATATCAGGAGCTACTACCGGTGCACGCACCACACGTGCGGCGTGAAGAAGCAGGTGCAGCGGCTGGCCAGGGACAGGAGCATCGTGGTGACCACGTACGAGGGCGTCCACAACCACCCGTGCGAGAAGCTCATGGAGGCTCTCACTCCCATACTCAGGCAGCTCCAGCTCCTCGCCCAGCTCTAATCTTCAAAACTTCATCCCGTTCTAATAATCAAGCTCGATCTCTAGCTTCGATCGCAATAACTTTTTTACCGTAATGATGAAAAAGATTGCGTATGTATCAAATATTGACCAAATTAATCTCTACACAGCCAATGGAAAACAGATCGGAAAGAGAAGGAAAAGATTGTCCTGCCTCTCCCAGTCGTGTAGTACGTACCAGCTGGGTTAATATGTACCGGCATATACGATACAGCAGTGATAATAGATTGTTAATTCACATGCAAGAACGTAGATATTGACGCGTACATGTCACTAAGCTTACTGCAGAAATGTACTGTATATGTATGTGACTATGTGTACGTGTGCTGCAGCTAGCACACTGTAATTTGTTCTGCAAATATGTTAATCTTAATTTTCTATTTCTATCGTGCTTTCTATTCGTGTCATTGGTCTTTTGTTCCTTGAATGATTTGCTGTTATACTCGGTTTATAGCATAGTTAAAATACTCGACGGACTGCTGTTAAACTGAAAAAAAATCAGTCACTTAACCGATTCGGTTTCGTTGAGAGACCGTCTATATAATCGAACTGGTTAAAACTAGATGAATCGGCCGATTTTTGGTTAAACCGTCAAGCATGTATCAGTTATGGCTGCTTCAGTATTAACACACAATATATTAAATATGTTGGTGGTCTTTATATTATATTTGTATACATCTTTACCAATTTTTGTTAAATAACTTAATATTATTAGTATTGTAAAGGTTTGTGTCGACGGGTGGTCGGACAATCCTCCTCGGGGGTGGTCCGAGGGGGTGATTTGCGATGGCAGGGAAGCGCTGCACTCAAGACCCGATGGTTGCACAGCTCGTATGAATAGAACTGGCCGGAGGTAACTCGAGGTTTTAGAGTGATTCAGCCCCCCCTGATAGGGTAATAGGCCTACGTCCATTGGGTTTTGATGGGGTGTTCACTAGTCGGGAATAGGGTTTACAGTGTCGGATTACACGAGCTAGGGCTCAGAGAGTAGTGGGTGCGTGTGTTACAACTCGAAGAAGCCGTCCTTGCTTGAAGGAGCCTCTGAAGACGTGTGTAGCAGTCTCAAGACGTCTCAAGACTCAAAAAACCGTCCGTTCTAAGTCGAACGTCCTGCTATTTATACCCTTGTTGGGTGCAACCTATTGTATAACAGCTAAACGTCTACGGGGCAGCACGCCCAGATGGGACGCGGCGTGCCGCCAACCCCCTACCTGCCCTCTGCGCTGACGCCGCCCGACGGGGTGATCTTCTGACGCGCCCGGATTGCCTCCTGTCCGCTTTCAGTCCAGTCGCATTTAATGCGTTCCTACCCCCTTCGGCCGAGTCTGACTCCTGCTGGCGCGCGCGTGCGTGCTGTGGGTCCCCC
>KE371834.1:590671-612574 GCA_000418225.1 Zizania latifolia | reverse complement strand
TATATTTTTAAATTTGTTAAATTTGGTAGAAAATTAAAACTAAATCAAAATATAATTTTTAAACACTTTTTCTTCAGGGGTTATTCAAACATCAAGCAAACTTGGAGGGTGTGATTTAAGCTTTTTCGTTAATCTACCACGTCAGCAAAACCGTCCTTCAAAGGTGTAAATTAAACTATTTTGCAATACCACTGGTGCTTTTTAGACATTAATATTATTTAAGGGGTTATTTAGACTTCGGCGATACTTCGAGGGTGTAATTTGAACTTTTTACTTGAATATATGACATTCTAGCCACTATTTCAACTTGGTGATATAACAAAAGAGAAAAATAACCTAGTTACCCTTATAACTTAAAAGCAAATTAAAACAAGCTCAAGCAAAAATAGGTAAAGTGGGTGCTTTCATACCTTGGTTTGCTCACGGTGAGGCCACTGCCAGGGAGAGGAACAACGTCGCCAGGGGATCCCGTTGTCGGGATGTACAACCAGGGAGAGAGGAAGAGAGAGTGAGCTGAGAGAACGATGAACCAGTCAACAACCCTAATTTTGTTCAAGTGCTTGAGGGCAAAATTGTCAATTCAACTTGCTTAATGGCTAAAATGACGTAGAATCAAAGTTTATGTGATTTGGATGGAAAAAAGAATTCAACAAGGAGAATATCATTTAAGAATAAGTATGCAAAGAAGATGAGAAATAGTCCAAAGTCAGGTACGCATGTACCTTCCCTGAGCACCCTCACGGTCCTCTTCTCCAGCCATTCGTGGGTGTTGATAAGAAAACCCCATGCCTCGGGATGCACCCATAGTGCCCCAGTCACGCAGCACGGGTCCGATCCACGTGGTTGAGCACGATGTGCGGCATGTCAGACGTTAGGATCAGAGGGACGCCAGGAAAATGGAGGGGGCGTCTTCCCCATGTCCTTGAAGTTGCCGTGTGTGGTGGCGAAGGAGTGGACGAGAGGAGGAACGCGACAAGGTCGACAGTGGCGAAGGCGTAGTAGAAGTACGCTAGGACACCGGTCGCCGTGGCAGCTTCGAGGGCATCGACGTAGAATAGGTCCAGCGCAAGCGCTGCAACCGACGAGAAGGAGCGGATGAAGGCGAGGAGAGACGGCACCATAAGGCGGATCGCGTCGAGCATATGCAAGAAGGCATCCAGGTCTAGGTCAGGGTAGTCAGGCGACGAGAGGTGGTTGAAGGAGATGGAAGTGTTGGCGGTGATGATGCGGGCAACAGCGTCAGTGGACAGGGTGAAGAAGTCGGCGGGGAAGGCGGGCGGGGTCTAGACGACGACGATGACAGCAAGGCCACGGCAGAGCAGGAGCTTGGCGAGTTCAACCATGGAGATGAGGTGCTCACGCCCAGGCAGGCGTGCAGCACCACGATCAAGTTGGGCTTGGGCTCCACCAGCGCTGGTGATGCGACTGCTAGCTGGGGAGTATAAGTTGGTCATGCACCCCACTTGACTCAAAACGAGAAGCTGTTTATAGTAAAGAGGTTAATTTAAGAAAATAAATAAATTTAATTTCAAATTTTCGTCAAATTTTTGACTGAATTTCTTGTTTTCTTTTGAAGAACCCACACAAGACAGTGTGGAGAAATATATTAATAGAGAAGAAGAAAATTATAAGATTATAACCCTGAGAGGCTATAATCAGGAGAAAAATAAAAAATACTCCAGACTAGGCCAGCGTCCCACCACTGGCACCACTCCTACATGATGGTAGCAATAGCAGGTGAAGACCGCAATTCTAAAACCTAACTACCACCATACCCAAAGAGCACCCTTGACCGAGAAGGAGGAGAGGAAAATGGGAAGAGACGTCCGTCGAACTACCGAGACACCACCAAATGAACCACACCGAATCGGCCAAGGACGGTCAACCGAAAAGGAGCTAACCGCCGTCAGCTTCGCCTGACCATGGATCCCACACAGCCGCCATCACAAGACAGATCTGAGCCCAAACCATCGCCGAGGATCACTGTGCGCACCATGGGTGACGCAAAGAAACACCCACAACCGAAAACAATTCCCACGTCGACGCCCAAGGCCTCATAGTCTAGCCCTGCCACTCCACCGCAAAGTCACGCTGCCTATTGAAGCCTGACCGCCGTGTGTCGCCTCCGGTCTTCACGCGCCGCTTCCTGTTCGTGCGCCGCCGTGCGCTGCCGTGTGACGCCTCTAGGCCTCCGCGCCACCGTGCCACCACCAGCTTCCTTACCCGCTAGCACCTCATCCACGCCAGCTCAGCCTAAGCAGGCACCATGTCCACGGGCTACTCCTCCGTGCCGCAGGGACGTCGGTGGCCACATCCCCACGCCACCATCCTTCCCCACCGCCAGCACCTTCCTTGCGTCGCCGACTCGCGTCTGCTACCTTCATTGTCGCCAGAACTGCCCCTACGCCGTCGGCCCCACACGAGGGCCAGTGCCGCCTTCAAGCCCCGCCCCTAGCTCCGTCCTTTCATTGGATCTCCCCCAATAGGGATGGCAATCGTGTCCAATTACCCGTTTATCCACGGGTAAAAACCCTATTAGATTCAGATTTGTTCTCAATTTCATACCCGATTGGTAAACGGGTATAGGTACTGACTATCTATACCCGCTCTACCTATTTACCTGATTATCCCGAGTATAAAAACCGTCTCCAAACCCTAACCCCTTTCTCTTTCCTCCCTCCCCTCCTATCTCAGTCGTCACTATCCAGTCCCCTTCTCCCTTCTCTTTCCTCCCTCTACTTTCGTCCACTCCTATCTTCTCAGTCAGTCAGGCTCCAGATCGCTGGCTTCGCTGCGAGCCTCCCAGCGCCGGCCTGCCACGCCCCTTCCCACACGACATCCCCGCGCCGGCCCATTGCGCACTTTTTGACGCCAGCGCCCCATGCGTCGCTCTGCGCCAACCCGCCGCTGTGTCCAACCCGCGCCGATGCCCCAAGCCCCCGGCACTGGCCCCATTGGCGGGCGGTGGCCGTCGCTTCTTCCTCTCTCCCTAACCGTGCCGTGGCATTCTCGGTCTCATTTCTCTCACTCACGGGTAAACGGTATACCCACGGGTATACGGTACCCATGAGTAACGGGTATGGGTATGCACTACCTGTACACGTAATACCCGATTGCCATCTCTAGCCCTCGAGCCACCAGATCTACCCCTGTGCCGCTGGCCCATGCTGCTAGAACTGCCCCCGTGCTGTCGATCTGCGTGTGGACCAATGCTGCCTACTAGCCCACACTGGTTGCCTTCTCCGTCGCCAGATGTGCCCGCGCACTCTACAAAACAGCAGCGACCACACCGTCGCTAGATCTACCCCGCCGTGCCTTCCTTGCGGCCGTGCGAAAGAACCGACAGAGAGCTCCGGCGTCGACGAGGGCGAGGAGGAAGAAGTGGCGGCGACTAGACGACTAGGGTTTCGTCTGAGCCATCGCCGCCTGGGCGACGCAAGCGGCTTCAAAGAGATTGTGTGCTTTCACCCGAATTTCTTGTTTATATTCACGAATCTCGAATTGTTTTTGTGAATTTCAGTACATCACGATGCCGTCGATGTCGCATGATGGATACCTTTGTCATAATCAAAGGAAGGAATTCAGGCATGAACATGTTTTTCCTTTCACGCAGCTTGGAAAGTTGGAAATTTGGAGTGACGATGCTGTTGACATTCATCTAGAAGGTTCAACAGTCACACGCACACCGAGCCTCGCACCAATCAAGCAGTTCTCAAGTTTCACATGTGACCATTTTGCACGGAGCTGCACGCAGCAGCATAGTCAACTCAAGCTTCCAGCAACGCACATCATGTCAAGCGTGTCAAACCTGGCACATCATATGGTACTGGTAGTAGACTTTCTTTACCACACGCATAAATAATTTAAAGACCAAGATTTGGAGCAGTTTGGAGCTAAGTGATAAACGGCCGTGTCCGTACGTATCGTTTGCTGGTTCCCATGGCGATCGGTGAGCCGGCGAGGAGCGCGTCGGCGGAGGACAAGAACGACCCGGCGCGGCCGCTGGCGCTGCCGTCGCCGTTGGTCCACCCAGCGGCCAGCGACGTGGAGGAGGAGGCGCAGACGGCGACGGGGTGGCGGTCCATGGAGTACCTCCGGAAGCGGCGGCGCGTGCTCTGCTGCTGCGGCTGCTGCGTGACGACGCTGGTCGTCATCGGCATCGTCATCCTCGTGCTCGCGGTCACCGTATTCAGGGTGAAGGACCCCCGGATCACCATGAACGGCGTCTGGCTGACGGCCCTCAGCACCGGCCTCGGCGGCGGAGGGGTCACGGGCACCACCGTCGCCACCAACGCCACGCTCACCGCCGACGTCTCCGTCAAGAACCCCAACATCGCGGCGCTCCGGTTCTCCCGGAGCGCGACGGACGTGTACTACAAGGGGCAGACGATCAGCGTGGCGTACGTGCCCGCCGGCAAGGTCGGCGCCGACCGGACGGTGCGCATGAACGTCACCCTCGACCTGCTCGCCGACCGCCTCGTGCAGGTGCTCAACGGCACCGGCCTGATACTCGGGCAGGAGTACGACCTGAGCACCTACACGGAGATGAACGCGACGGTGAAGGTGCTGGGCATCTACAAGAAGGACATCGAGATGAGGATGAACTGCTCGGTCGTCTTGGAGGTAGGGGGCGTCGCCGGCGCGCTGGTGCCCGGCGCCGGGGCCGCGTCCGGTGTGCAGAGTAAGGAAGTGAATTGCGTTGCAATCGTGAGCTGATTGTGAGCCTGCTTCAATTTAGTCATTTTTTGTCGCGTGAATCAGTATGTACTAGGTAGGTTCTAGATATATACTCAATTTCTTATAAGAAATAAGAAATTAACTCAAATAGATACATGAACTTGGTAGATGCAGATGCGGTACAATGGTTACTGACAATACATAAGGATTAGCTGAATGGATGTGAAGGAACTTTAGGAAGGTCAGAAAAATGATAAATCGAATGGACAGCATGGAAATGAGATACCATGTGCTACTCATTTTAGATGAAAACATGTCATTTTAATCCATTATTTGTAGTTCGTGTGTTATAGAAGTAATTGTTGTGTTCACTTACTGCTAATGTATAATGGCATAACCACAGAGGGTACTAAATCATCTTAAACCTTCCCCTTCCAGAAAGTTATCAAACGCAGTAACCTTGAAGTAGATATAAAACACACACAGGAAAGGAAACAATTAAAGATGATATACAGCAGAAAGCACTCTGATTAGCATACTGCATACCAGGTTTCCTCTGTTGATACCAGCTAGAAACCAACCAGCTTCTTGCAAACACAGATATGTGTGCTGGAATGCATGACCAAACTTGCAATTATAAAGCAACACGGGTATAAAACAATCTGAAGATTAAAAAGTTTCCCTGAGCCCCTGACCCAACGATGATGAAGCTGGATCATATAGAGAAACTAATAATTTATATCAAATAAAATTATCACAAAAGTTTCAACCAAGGAATCACATACATTGTATTAGGGGAAGGCAATAAAAGGCATCGAG
The DNA here is from genome assembly GCA_000418225.1 of Zizania latifolia. Lineage (NCBI taxonomy): Eukaryota > Viridiplantae > Streptophyta > Magnoliopsida > Poales > Poaceae > Zizania > Zizania latifolia. The sequence goes on along the minus strand of KE371834.1, from coordinate 607,078 downwards.
ACAAAAATAATAATTCAGAACTTGAACTACCAATTGTACCCAATGATTATAGTGGGAAAAGTCTGTTACACAAATTTTATTTGTCAACTTCATTAAGAACCCTCCCCAAAGAAAATTACTTAGGTACAAAAGTACAATAATTAGGAAATAACAGTTCACAGCATAAACTACATGCATCAAACATGAAATAACCAATTAGAACAATATAAACACTGAAAAAAAAGGAGAAAAAAACATAAGCCATAGAGTCAGTGATTTAGAATTTAGAAGTGTAGCTGGCACTCCTGGCAGGTACACATACAATTACTTTGATGTAGCGCACAAAGCAATGAAACCAGTAAGGTATTCATAACTAGATCAAGTAAGATGAAAGGACCTTTTCAGTTTTTGCTGCTCAAAGTACAGACATAACTAGCCAGATGAAACCAAGACATGTGCAGAGCTCAATAATATCTTCTGCATGCGCTCTTGATGTTCAAAACGATATGAACACATCATTCCATCAAGATTCCAGTAAATTAAGTGGGGGTCATAATAGAATCCTTCCAAGTGTTCCAACTCACAACCATATTCAGATGGCATCAAGATCTGCAATCTGTCTAACCTCACCATACAAATAGAATAACAAGAAAATGACAAGCTGAAATGTAGTGTACCCAAACAGAATGTCACCATGCTGCATGGTGCCAGATGGGAAATTCACTAAAAACAAAATGACTCTGACAACAACTATTCATAACAGTATTAAGGGTCATTATTCAATAGAAGCCGTCTAGATCCGCAACTAGCAAAATACTGTGGGTGGTCACAATTTTCCAGTCTGTTAGTAACATGAAAAATACCTTCTTACTTACTGCCATTGAAGTAACCTAAATCAGATATAGCACACAATCTCACATTTAGCTTCATGTACAATTTAGTCATTGGAAATACAAAATAGTGGTGTATATACCTAAGGAATCAGAGAAACCAAGAACATTAACATGGACTTTAAACCAAAAAGGACTCAGGCGTTATGGCCAGAAATCTGATAACCAGAGCAGGAAGTAAGTATGACTAATTTAACCAACCAGGACAACTTTTCAGCACTCAAGCTAACTGAAAAAATGGCATGAAGTGATCTACGGAAGCAACCTACATCAAAATCATCACAGATGTTGTTACTTTCTACAGAAATCAATGATCAAAATTATCAATCATCCAGTAGTCAGCTGATCTAAGACCCAGAAATATCTCGAGCCCCGACAAATCGACAACAAAGAGTGTTATTTAGGACACTTCCCTTCCGTTACAACACGGAACATCCTTAAGATGGTAAATTGTATATTCTGTGATTAATAACATTTTTTTCTTTCATGCCCTTGCTGACAGAGTAAGGTAACCAACACGCAGGTGTGCAATAATCATATATATGTAAATGGAATGCAGTAATTCAGATATTGATCTTGCACATACAACTGTATGGCCACCGCCTACCAGTAACCTTACTTGATAAAAGCTAGTACTAATGGTAGACCAATGTATATACACTGCCTATCTGCTTCAGTGCAACGATCTACTGCTACCAAGCAAAACTTCCTCAAAGTAGTCCACAATCAAAATATCCTACTCCGATGGATCAGCCAAACCTCTACTGAGCATTGAAACAATGGATACACCATCCCGTCCTTGATAAATAGCACCAAATGGTGGCAAAAACGGATATAGATGATAAGGCGGATGCTGGACGCACCAAATTCCGTCACCTGTGGCGCCGGCGGTCGGCAGCGTATTGTGACAGCGGGACGAGCTCTGACAACGGGGTGGCCAGCGGGGTGGCGACGGGAGTGGGGATGGGCGAGGAGCGGCAGACAGGGCACGACGCGCTGCGGCGCAGCCACGCGTCGAGGCAAATGAGGTGGAACCTGTGCTTGCACTCGGGCATCATGCGCTGCATCTCGCTGTCCTTGTACTCGCAGAGGCAGATCGAGCACGCGGTCTCGGCGTCCGCCCCAGCCGCGGCCCTAGAGAAGGGCACCTTTGGGTACGAGGTGATCACGGCGGGGTCGAGTCCGACTGGCGACGACGCCACGGCGCCCCCGGCACCGCGGGACGAGGAGCCCGGGGAGTCGGAGTCATCCGCCACGAAGATGACCCGCGGGACGGTGATGGAGATGTGGCCGGAGCTGGACGCCGAGGACACGGCGTGGCGCGCGGAGTGGACCCCCTCGCGGGCCCCGCGGCGGAAGCAGAAGTAGGAGGCGAGGAGCAGCGACGCGAGGAGCACGAGGAAGCCGAGCGCGATGGCGACGGCGTACCCCATGCCGAGCGAGGAGAGCAAGTCGAGGAAGGACCCCATGACGCTATCCTCCTCCTCCTCCTCGTCGTCGTCAGCGGCGATACCGTGGGGCGGAATGGCATGGTGTGCGGGGAAGCGACTTGGGGTGGGCGTAGAGGGGCAAAACGGGAAGAGGTGTTTGATTGGGGGCGGTTCGCTTAGGTTTCCGGAGGGGTGGATCCGGTAGATGACGGCATTAATTGCCGGGGAAGAGGGAGTGGAGGGCGAGAGGGGAATCGGAGTTATGGCGAGGAGCTGGAGTGCAGGACGCGCCACGCCGCGCTTCCTCTTGCCGTTGCCGCTGCCGCGGCGCTGCCGAGCCTAGCGGGCGGGGAGGGGAACATGAACTGACGAACCCACGGGCCACGGGAGGTTTTCGCCGCCTCCGTCTCCATCGAAGCGGGGTGCTGGGCCATCGGCCCGGCTATTCGAACGCGCGGATTACTACGTAGCTAGTGGGCTGGTGATGAGCGGATTGTGACGTGTCTGTGGGCCGGGTTAGGCCGCTCGGCTAGTGCTCAGTGGGATACAACCTTGTGCGGACGGAGCCAGGATAAAAGGCAGCGATACAGGAACTCAGGAATAATAAAAAATTTCAAAAATGTAATCGCCGTTGCCGGGGATCGAACCCGGGTCACCCGCGTGACAGGCGGGAATACTCACCACTATACTACAACGACTTAGATGTCACGGGACTATCATATATATTTACTAAACATTTCAACCTTGTCGTATTGGCGTATTCAACCTCGAGTCACAATCAATTTATACCGCATGATAATACACCTTAAGCTAATCTTTTTGAGCAGCGAAGAGGGCATTTTAAAGTAGTGTTTAGTTGGACAGATGAAGTTAGATAGAATTATTCTATCTAGTTTTTCGTGTAGAGAGACGTTCTGCTAAACGAGACAATCCAAGGGTGAATAATCTTCAAGATGCTGATGGACTAATCCCAAAAATTTGGCTGAATGGTCTCGTTCAACCAGCAACAAAGACTATGCGCGTGCATGCGCTGTGGCCGTGACTGCGTCCGCTCCCACGCTCAAGTTCATCGCATACCTTGAACCAAACAAAAAATATAATTACATTTATAAAAAAATAATTACATTCTACTAAAAACTAGACTGTCCTATTCTATGCCATCCACCTTTATTCTGTAACTAAATGCTACTCCCTCTATCCTATAATATTATAATCTACAATTAAATGTGACATTTTATACAATAAATATAGACAGTGTTCTATAAAATATTTTGTCTAGTGCTTAGAGCATCTCTAAGAAAAACTCTAAAGAGTTCTCTTTCCTAAATTTTAGAGATTATAACTAAAAAATAGCTCTAACAGATACTCTAAAAGACTCCCAAAAATAAGGTGCTTCCTAAATCTCCCTCCATCCTCCCTACTTGTAGGGAGCGACTCTCGTTCCCTATCCACTCTAGTTCCACCTGTCGGTGATACAAAAGATACAAATAAAAGAAAAGATGAGATATTTAATAAGTAGTGTCCACCTGTCAATGATATAAGAATAAAATATAGAGAATATGATATTGAGAGTCTGTTGGAGAGTAATAAGATTTAGAAATTAATTTTTATTAGAAGGACTCCCTATATAAGATTTTAGAGAAAAAAAATAATAACTCTCTTAAAGGATCTCTTAGATTACAATACTACTTAACATATGGGGTAGCGTAGGCTACGGGAGCACCAGAAGTTGCCAAATTCCGATTGCGTAGCTACGACGGCTACTTGGCCCGCAAGAAAGATTCGACCTGGCCCTGCAGCCCACCAACAAATCACCCTTCTTTTCAAACATGGCACCCGCTGTCTAGAAGCTTCTGAACCACGAACTCCCTTAGAACTTAGTTCAAAAACCGGAAAGCCGAAAAAAATAAAAACGGACAATGACTCGGTTTCGACCGTTGAAACTGTAAAAACCGAGCAAAATGACCGGCTTTTAGCTGGACCACCGGACCGGTAAGGCTTTTTAGAGAACCGCCCGTGTTTTATGCGAGTCTCGCACCCAACGGCCAACGCCCACGGCACGGAGGGTCGGATGCCACGCGTCGTAACCCTGCTCATTGCTAACCCCACCCCGTGGACCCACCGGGACGGGACGGCCGGACGGCATGGACGACCAGATATTGTCATGTTGATCACCTAATGTCGCTTACATGTGGGTCCCACAAGGATTAGTGTTAACCCTCGTCGCGCGGAGTTATTACTACGCTTAACCGCGTGATTTAATTAATTAATTGGCGGGGTTAACGCGGAGGTTTATTCGCGTCGTCGATCGGGCTCGAACCAACGGCTGGGATCGCGTCAGGCCGCGCATAAAACTCGCAGCACGACGCCGCAAGCACGGAGAAAAGCGAAAAGCACAAAGAGCTCCTGATTTTTTTTTAAAAAAAAAGAGAGTTTGAGCGAGGAGAGGGTGAAGGCCTGAAGCGGAGAGAGCAGAGAGCCAGGCAGCCATGGCGGAGCACACGGAGGAGTCGGTGATGGACAGTCTCTCGCAGAAGCTCGACGGCCGCGGGGGCTCCTCGTCGCCGTCGGACTCGGCCTGGGAGAGGGCGTCCGCCGCAAAGGCCAAGATCTACCGCCTCTTCGGCCGCGACAAGCCCGCCCACTCCGTCCTCGGCGGCGGCAAGAGTAAGCCTAAAGCTTTAAGTATTTTCGCCACAGTGTGAGTTGTGATCAGATTTTTCTAGTTCGTGTAGATTTCGTATCTAGGTCGGGATTCGAGTGATCGACTGATACTGTGAATTTGTAGCGGCAGTAGAATAGTAGCTAAGCTGTGATGTGTGCTTAAACCCTGAAGTTCTTTGTTCTACTGGACTTTGCTCTGCTGTGCTTATGTTTTATGCTGGCAGCTGCCGATCCCTTTGTATGGAGGAACAAGAAAATCTCCGGTGGGGTGCTCGCTGGCGCCACGGCCATCTGGCTGCTCTTTGGAGTCATGGACTACCATCTCCTCACCCTGTTGTGCCACTGGATCATCCTCACCCTGGCCATCCTCTTCCTCTGGTCCAACGCCTCCACTTTCATCAACAAGTGAGCTTCCACTTCCAGTAACCTCAACTGCTATTCATATCCAGATCAAACTTAAGCCAACAGTGACAAGTTAACCTATTTCGTTTTATCGATCAGCATATGATGAAGAATTATGATCATGCTCATTTGGACTTAGTTTCATCACACCATGACTTTGTGGACCTGTATGATGGTCACGAGGTCTGGAGTTCTACACGTTCTATTTTTGAACAATGGATAACTGGTGTATATGTTGAGTTTGCGGTTGTAATTTACGGTTTGCAATAATTTTTAGGTCCCCTCCTAACATTCCTGTGGTGAGTATCCCAGAGGACCTGGCTGTTAATGTTGCTCGCTCACTGAGATTCGAGATCAATAGGGGCTTTGCTTCCCTGAGGGATATTGGTCAAGGCCATGAGCTGAAGAATTTTCTGACTGTATGTTGATTGGCAACATGATTTACTTTATTTAAGCCTTCATTGTTTAATGGTATTTCTTGGTTGTATGCTGAATATGCTTATGCTAGTGCTCGTTATTATCAGGTTATTTCAGGTATCTGGATTCTCTCTGTTCTTGGAAGCTGTTGTAATTTCCTGACCTTGTTCTACATAGGTAAAAAATTTTGCTGATACAAGTTACCTATATTTCAGCATCGTAACCAATTGCTTTTTTCAATGCAGTCTTTATGGTATTGTACACCGTGCCTGTTCTATATGAGAAGTATGAGGATAAGGTTGATGCTTTTAGAGAGAATGCCATGATCAAACTGAAGAAATACTATGCCATTTTCGACGAGAAATGCCTATCTAAGATTCCTAAGGGTCCATCCATAAACAAGAAGCACTAGAGATGTAGAATGAACTGTAGGAGGTAGCTCTTCGGTTTTAAAGGATGGTTGTGATTCTATGTCTATATTTTAGTTTAAAATCCTGACACATCCACAAGTGAAATGGGCTGAGATTGATAACTGCTAAACAGGCCCTTAGAGAGTTGTTAAATTTTATCTATAGAGAGTTAGAGTTGTTCTTACAATACCAAAGAATCACAACCATTTCTTTGCCTATGTCAACTGTGTGTTGCAAACTTGCAATGTATGCTGATTTCTACCATGGCTTACCTCCTACCACGTATTTGGAAAAAACAAATTCTGCATCTCTTTCATTTGCGCAAGAACCCCAGTTCATGACAACTACGGCCAAGCTATGCAATCTGTGTTTCTTGGACCCTAGAAACACCCTCTATCTGACAAAACTGTTCTCTGCTCAATGGCTGCTCATGACGAGTCCAACTTGTTCTGCCTGAGAAACTCCAAAGTCCTTGAGCTGACGCCGCGCTGCTTCCTTGGACACGGTCTTGACGCCGGGGAGCTTCCTCTCGCCGGCGGCCACCTGCTTCGCCATGGAGGTCACTATCCTCTCGACCGCCGGCCTCCCGACGGAAGGGAAGACGGCGTTCAGCATTGTGCACAGAAGCTTCACTTCCTCGTCTTCCACCATATCCTGCCCGAAGCAGCACACGTAGATGGCGGTGGGCGGAGGCGGAGGGCGACGGCCGGCGGTGGCGCGGGAGGAAGGCAGAGACGAGCGATATCCTGTGGGCGACTGGTAATGTCCCCATGGCGTGTGGTGGGCGCGGTGAACGCCTTATCTGCCCGTCGGCTTCGCTTGAGTTGAATGTCATGTTTTCCAATTCTGTATATTAGTTTATTTTAAAATTTAAAATTTAAAAAATCTAAACTATTTTAAAAACTGAAGAATTTAGAGCAATTTTAATTGTTTCTCCCAACTAGATAAAGCATTTATGCGTTGGGCCATTGAACACGCTCGCACGTTTTGATGGCTGGCTTGATATTTTCAGGAGCCAGACCACGTTGATCGAGTACGTAATGCTTGTGTTGGTCTTATTCTTAAATCATTTATGTGCGGGTCATCCACTCATACTGGTGTAACTCTGGTCCATTTCACATCAAGTACCCCTGCAATTTGGTACTCAGTACTAAACCCATTCTTGTCTGGAGGACCGGTAAAATCATCCTGCGACTGTGCAACATCGTTCAGATCCGTCATCGGAATGCATGAGATATTTTACGAGTTACGACTGGGTGAATGAAATTGAACGTGACAGAAGGTTGGGCATGAGTTCTCTTCTTTTTTTACTACCGTGAATATTTTGATAGTAAATAAATTGAGATGGAACCGTTTCACATGAGAATATTTTCATATAAGTTTATCCTAAAAATTAGTGGAACATAGCTAATTATTTGGGATATGAAGATAACAGTAAACCAAGATTTTTAAACGAGATGGAGTTATCCTATCCTAAAAATAAGAATAGAGTCATATACCCTTAAAAACTAAAATCAAAGCATTCTTATATTAAATAAACTGCTGACTTATTATAATACTGGATGCATATTATAATAATTTAATAAATTGGTTCAACTTAACTTATTTCTTTGTTCCGACTTAGGATTATAGTAATCCAATTTATTTTTATAAACTTAAACATGATAGCTTATTATAATACATGGTGCAAGTCGTAATAATTCAATAAACAGTTGTAACCCATCTTATTTATACAAACTAAATTAATATAATTCCAAGCTCAACCTAAGTAATTGTCCTATGTGAAACAACACCCGCTAAATGCACAATGGATGAACAAACAACTGACTTGAGACGAAAGGAGTTAATGATAAGCCCAACCCAGCAAAACCGGGGGACCTTGAGCGGTTGAGCCGAACGCGAGGCTGCTCGGTACGCCACGCCACGGCACGCACGCTTATCCGCTCCGCGGCGCGCGGTTCCCCCCGTTCCCGTGTGCAGTGTGCACAACCACCGGAGGAGCCCGTACGCGCACGGCGCGCCGGCGCGCGACCGCATCACGCTTCACGCATCCGCGTATATCGCATCAGGCCGCGCGCGCCATGGATCAAGCAGCGCTCGCGCGCCGCTGCCGCGCCAGGTCGTCCGGCTTTATCCATGACTGAGCAAGTTGGGGGTAATGAATTGGTTTTCCGTAGTTTACCGTCGGCTGGCCGCCGGTAGCCGCAGATCCGACCAGCAGAGATCTCATCTGGTCGTAACGGTATGTTGATACGAGTAGTAACTGGTAATAAACACGGCACGACTACCTGGGAATGGACGTGCCGATCGGGAGTGGAGCTCACTAGAATACAGTAATTTATACAGGCTCGCCTTGATCGTAAACAAAAGAGAGGAACCCAGCTGTGCTCGGTGCTCCGTCCAGTTCGTTTCAGACTTGTTTAGTTTTAAGATCGGACACGTTTTTCAAGCTTCCAATCGATAATTTTTAAAAATCTAATCTGTTTATCAAAATTTAACATTAATTTTCTTTATCGGATCACCTAATTAATTTCCATACCCATCGTATTCGTCCATGTTACATCGTCCGGCCGGAAACAAGCAGAGGCGACCAACCACTCCTGATTAGCCGCAAAGCGACGGGACGGAGAAGAGGAGACGCGAAGGCTTCAGCCCCCGGTACCGAGAAAACTTCCGTACAAAACCATCGGGGACGCGACGTGGCGGCGGGCATGCAGTACCCACCTCCACGCCCCTCCACGTACTGGCCCGCGCGCCCACGTACCCCGGCCCTCGCCTCGCGCCAAAACCACCCCACGCTAAACCCGATAGCTGAGCGCGGCAACCAACTAGCGTGGCTTCGCAATACCGCCCTCGCCGTCCTCCTATCCCCCGTGGAAACCCAACGGCGCGCCCCGCGACGCCGCGCTTGCTATAAAGCAACGCGCCACCCACCCACGGTTGTCACCTCAAAGTACAGTTTCCTCTCTGTTCTTCGGTGGTGGGAGACTGGGAGTAGTAGACGAGGGAGTGTGACTGTGTGAGGGAGAGGGGCCATGGTGATGGTGAGCCACGAGCACCCGGCGGCGCTGGCCGTCTCTTGGGCTGAGCCGGCGGCGGTGGAGTTCCCGCCGCAGTTGCTCGCCGCGCTAGGGGAGTACCTGTCCGCCGGGCGCGGCGGCGAGGGGGAGGCCGACGCTGAGGCGGAGGCGGATGACGAGTTCATGATGTATGAGTTCAAGGTGCGGCGGTGCGCGCGCGCTCGGAGCCACGACTGGACGGCGTGCCCGTACGCGCACCCGGGCGAGGCCGCGAGGCGGCGTGACCCGAGACGCGTGGCGTACACGGGCGAGGCGTGCCCGGACTTCCGCCGTCGGCCGGGCGCCGCGTGCCCGAGGGGCAACATGTGCCCGTTCGCGCACGGCACGTTCGAGCTGTGGCTCCACCCGTCGCGCTACCGCACGCGCCCGTGCCGCGCTGGCGCCGCCTGCCGCCGCCGCGTCTGCTTCTTCGCGCACACGCCCGGCGAGCTCCGCCCCGGGCCCAAGGAAGACTCACCGCTATCCCTCTCGCCCAAATCCACACTGGCCTCTCTCTGGGAATCACCCCCGGTGTCGCCGGTGGAGGGGAGGCGGTGGATGGACGGCATCGATGAAGTCGACGCCGACGCGGAGATGGAAGAGCTGATGCTCGCAATGCGGGAGCTCGGCCTCAGGAAGGCGAGGCCGTCGTCGTCCGTAACGCCGGCGCTCCCGCCGGTGACCGACGAGGACGGGCCAGATTTCGGGTGGGTGTCCGAGCTTGTGATGTAGAAATCTTCCAAGCTCAAGACGTCATCTCTCGGCAGCGGCTATTACGATGCAGAGGCGCCTCTCAGAACAGCATCATTAATCAAGTCCACTTCAATTCTAGCATTTCGCAAATTGCATCATTCTTCTGTACATAAACAAACATGGTGCAAGTCGTTCTGAATTCTGAACACATCAATCTGTGACTGTAAGTGTGGCGTGCGTTTAATCCCCCCTTTTCGGAAATCATGGGAGATAGCTAGCATCCATGGTCTTCGATTATTTACCAATTACCAGTGTAGATATGGAGTGTAATATGCTAATAGTCTCCGCCTGTTTCTTGATTTATCACCCTCGATATAACATGTAAAAATCCGGTGAATTCCTCTTTGTAATCACCAGATTGAGTTATCAGCTGCTTTGCTGCATGTCTGCATGTCTTGATCGCCCTCGATTCGCAGAGAAGATAGTTTCTTGTTTTCTTCTCGCTTCGTGTTGGCAATCGACAAAGATCGATCAATGTCACCATCGGCGAGGGCGACAAGGTAAGAGAAGCATTCCCCCTAGACAGTTTCGGCTTGAGTAGAAGCGAAGAAATTTGGGATGAGCCCTGGTCCCCGGCACAACATCGTACAGGGCCATCATAGGCAGGCTTCGCAAAATCGTCTCTTGGAAAAGGGAATTACTGGTAAAACGATGTCGATTTAAAAATTCAGAGACCAAGATTCAGTTGTCAGTTTCGTCTAGAATTCGTCTGGTTTGTGCCTCGTCATCCGAAATGACTTGTTCGGCTAAGATCGAGGACCACGGACGCCTAACCTAAATCGAGATGTCAGATGCGAGAGCTATCCGATCAGATCAGCCAGGGCGGGACAGCCAGCCGAGCCCTGAAAACGAAACGCCGCGGGATTCGGGGAAAAACAGCGGGTGCAGGGCGCGCTTTGACTCCGGCTGCCGCATGCACCAGGCAACTTGGCGGGCGCGCGTCGCGTCGCGCGCGGCCGAGGCGGAAGTCCGAGTCGGCAGCGCGCTTTTTCGTCGCATCTCTCGCTGTCTCGCTCGCCCAAGCGACCACGGTTTCGGCACACCAGCTCGGCTCCTCCCCCCGGCGCGCGACGTGACGGAGGGAGGATGCGCCGTCGCTCTGCGTGCGGCAAAGCCGAGACCGGTGGCGTTCAGGTGGCGAGCTCCCATTGTTCGGCCACCAAGTTGGGCTGCAACTTGCCGCCCCTTTTCCCGTTTCACCCTCGCTTTCTGCTGTCTCGACAGGGCTTGGTGGTTGGTACAACGACAAGTACGATTACTTCTACCTGGATGACACGGGGGGTCAGGCACTCAGGCTGAGCTCTGAAGCTTCTGAAAAAAAGGTAGATTCCTAGCCGGAGCTGGCTGTGATCTGTGGGTGGGTGCGATGTCACAGGAAACTAGGAAAGCACTGTGCATTATGCCAAATCCAAATTTAAGTACACCAGCAGGATGGTTTGAGAAGACAAAATTAAAGCTCGTATGGATCACTACCACAATCACAATGGCAATTGGCATCTGGGCCAGCAGCAGTAAGAAAACAAACATCTTCACCGTGCAGCAGGACCAGTACTAGTGTCCATTGCTGGGATTCTTGAGCTGGGGTTGTCACCGCCGGTGGCATAGACGAAGCGGTCGGCCATGCTGCCGTCTTTGGGATGTCTGTCCTCAAGCTCAAGGCACTCTTGCAACAGTGCAACCACGTCTGTCATGGCGGGTCGTTGAACCGAGGCCTGCATGGTGCACTTGAGCGCGATGTCCACAGCCTTCCCCACGCTGTTGATGTCATGGTCTCCATGCATACGTGCATCGACCACGCCCTCGATATCGCCCCGTGCCAGACGCTGTTGCACCCACTGGATGATACTGCTGTTCTCCAAGCCGTGTAGGACGGCCGGCTTCCCTGTGACCAGCTCCAGAAGCACGACGCCGAAGCTGTACACATCGCTCTTGGTCGTGAGTTGCATTGTCATCAGGTACCTGCACGTTTGGCAAGTTCAATACAAAGCGTAGGGAAATTTGGAAGGGAAAAAAATGGTAGATGGGATTGACGAACTCTGGATCGACGTATCCAGATGTGCCAACAAGTGTGTTCGTGGACACATGAGTGTCGTCGTTGTCGCGACTAAAAGCCTTGGACAAACCGAAATCAGCGATCTTGGCTTCCAATCTCGCGTTTAGTAAAATGTTGGCTGCCTTCACATCCCTGTGGATGAGAGGTGGGTTGCAACCTTTGTGTAGATACTCCAATCCTACACATCACAAGACCGATTCAATCAATGTTCGCATTAATTTTTTTAGCAAAAGCAAAGCTCCAAGAGAAACAGTAGCAACATTTAGCTTACAATTACTTACCCTGCGCAGATCCCAGCGCGATTTGGAGCCGTTGTCTCCAGGGTAAGAATCTCTTGCTGCTGTTTTCTATTGTAGATAAATAGAGAGAAGTGAGTTTTTTAGATCGTCCAAGTCATTTCAAATGACAGAGATGAATAAAAAGTAACATGTTGGCAGTTAAAAATTCCTTTTTTTCTGCAATTTGAAATTGTTGTAGCATGCCCAGCACGTTGAACCTGAATAAATCCCAACTATCGATTCTTTTCATCCAAGGGTTAAAATGGTTTCTATTGTTATCTTAAGAATTTAGAAATGTTAAAATTGTCAAAAAAATGTGTGAAACAGAGGGATAAAATTATAATTTTGTGTCGATGAAAGATATATATGCAATTTTTCTAATAACAATTATACCTAAATTATTATCAAATAAAAATACTAATTTATTCTTTAAAATTGACGATCAGTTTTTTTACATAGAATGTAGTGTAATAGTGCTCCAATATTTTAGATACCTGCTATATGTTCTTGTAGGGTTCCTTCTGGCATATGCTCGTAGACAAGTGCCATGTTATCCCCATCCTTGCAGTAGCCAATCATGGATACGAGATTCTTGTGATGAATCCGGGTCAAAATCTGTGCCTGAACGACCAGTCGCGATCACTTTCAGATTTCACTCTAGAAACCAGAAAATCAACCATAGTTAAACATAACTACTACATATACCTCTGCAAGGAACTCCTTATCTCCTTGGTTCTTGGAAGACTTGACTGCCACTCGAGTGCCATTCTCCAAGAAGCCATCGTAGACGCACCCAAACCCTCCCCTTCCGAGCACTCGTCGGAAGTTGTCGGTTGCCACTCCCAGCTCCAGGTACGTAAACCGACGGTTCTCAAGCTGCAGTGATGAACTGGGCATGCGGCCTCCGTTGTTTCTGGGCACGTAGCCCGTCACCTCATTTCGTGGCTTCACAGAATTGCCCCTGGATTCTTCATGAGCAAAGGATGAAATTAATGGCTGGTTAATTAATTTTGTTCACGAATGTGGCTGTTAATCTATACGTATATATACTAATTGGGTACTTTGAGGGAAGCTCGTATATTAGTTGGAAAGATCGATCTAACCGTTCAATATATGAGTTATATGATCATATATCCTACCTTTAGTTTTGTGAGCTCTGTCTAAAGTATAATTTTTTATTAATTAAAAAGTTTGGAATTATCAAGTCATGAAAAATATATATTTAAAATTCCGACTTAATTATAACTCGATACTTATTAATTACTATTTTTATAAATATTAAGTCATGAAAAATTTACATTTGAGATTGTAAATGGAGTACAACTTAATATTTGTGAATTGTGTATTTTGTAATTATTGATAAAAGCTAGGCCGCGCAACGCGCAACCCGGCGATTAGTAAGCCTAATTAACAAGTATAATGAGTTTGTGCAAAGGCTCACCTGTTCTTCTTCTCAGTAGACAAAAGAGTAATGCTGCTGTTGATACTGTCACCACCACAAGAATTACAGGAACAAGTATGTAGATCACTAGCTTGTTCTTCCTTTTTGCAAGCTGACATGAGTTGCCGTTGCTGCAGAGGTTTGGATTATTCCCGTATCTAGCATAAAAGATGAAGAGTAGTTTTTGAGTGCAAGATCTTAATACTATCCCAGGATCGTTAATAAGCTCAAAGATGAGATAGAAATAATGTTAGTATTAGTTTGTCTCGTGGTAGATCAGTGGATGTAATGTTTTAATTTGGCCTGGGGGCTGTGCTGACCTTAGATGTAGGGAACCATCTTGAATTCTTTTGAGAAGTCCAGAGGGAATTGATCCACTGAGCTGATTTCCTGTCAAATCTCTAGACAAATTAAACCATATCCTATTAGTACGAGAGAACAAAAGGAGTTACAAAAACTGGAGATCATAGGCAAAACTTGACAAAAGCTACTACTTGACTTACAACACTGTCAATGAAGTTAATTGTGAAAGGGCATCTGGAATTGAGCCTGTCAAGTTATTGTTCGACAAATCCCTGCAATACATGGACTGAGTTTTTCCTCCATATTCATCACAAAAACCATGCGAAAAAAGCTTATTAAGAGCTTAGAACATACAAGTATTGGACAGCCTTGAGATCCGCAAAGGAAGACGATATATCACCACTTAGACCACTTGAGGACAGATTTCTGCAACGAGAAAGTATACATAAACTAGTTTCATTGCGCAGTTTGATTGCCTTCTGCGTTAGATTTTTTTTCTCATTTTGTGATGAAGAATTGAAGACAAGTCTGTATTCTTGTGTACTATGTGTGTGTAAATCTGAACTACTTACAGGCTCGTGATTCTTGGACGGCTAGAAATGGCGTATTTGCAGGTCAACCTATCCCAAGCAAGCGTCTTTGGAACGCACGGGTCACCGGTCCAGTTCTTGTTTACCTGATACTTCGCCTTGATTACCATCATGGCAGAAGCTGTCAAGTGCGCCCATGTTTTCAGTAACAACACACACGAACCATCAGGCATCAGCTCGCCATTTTTACTCTTATGTGTTCTATTGTCTACTTGCACATACCGTCCAGGGCGTCTGTGCCAACAATGGCGGTGGTGATGACTGAGAACACCTCGAAGGCGTTGATGATCGGCGGCAGCGTGGAGTTGGCGGTGGCGTTGATGGAGATGTTGTACTGGGGGTATCTTGTGAAGGGACTGGGGTTGTAGACGAAGCCCGCCAAGAGGAACGGCGGCGTGTAGCTCCCATCCAACAGCGGCTTGCCGTTGAGGTTGACGTAGAACTGGCGCACGGCGCTGCTGGGGAGGAGCTGCAGCTCGGAGACGTGGAAGATGGCGACGTACCCCGGCGTCGGGTCCTTGGGCTGCGGCGCCGACTCCCAAAGGAACTCGATGCTCGTGGAGCCGTTCCGCGGCGTGATAGCCGTCTGCATCACCGCCGACGGCGCCGCGAACTTGTCGTCGTCCGTGTTCTCCACCGTTCTCGTCGTCGATATCTCCAACCACTCGGCCGGATTGACCCAAGGGAGCCATGCTCTGTCGTGCGGATCGTCGGGGTACCTGCAAGTGAATCATCCACCGTGCCAAGAATTTAGCATTTCGGTCGTGGAAATCGGTGACATATCACCTAATAATCGATCAGCTCGGATCATGTCTCGCCTGATCACGTCAGTATCAGCAGTCGGGCCGAAGTTCCTCCTGTCCAACAAGACGAGGCCCTGAGTCACGTTGACCTGCGGGTAGAGCCTGTTCTCTAGAGGCCTCAGATCCAGCGAAGAGATGAACGGCGTCCCGGCGCCGGTGTTCACCAGGCAAACATGCACGAAATCGTCCGGCACGACGACGATGGCCTCGATGAGCTGCGGACCTCCGGGGTCGGTGATGTTCACCATCGTCCAGAAGTTGACGCCGATGTAGAGGTCAAACATGGGCAGCCTGTTGAGGTTATCATAGTTGCCGTACAAGAACAGGGCGCGGACGATGTACTTGAGCCCGGCCTCGAGGGACCGGAGCGTGTAGCAGTTGCGCTCGCCGTCGGGGAAGCTGCGCACGTTGTGGTAGCGCTTGCCGAGCCGTGGCGTCATGAACTGGACCGAGATGTTGTGGTTCGCGCCGGCGTCGGTGAAGCCGTCGTCCGTGGCGTACCATAGCTTGGTCGTGTCCTCCACGTAGCCCGTCTTCCCCGGAAACCCACAGTCGATGCTTATGAAACCTGCATTGCAACTTTGCAAGCTCTGAACTATACGAATCTATGAAAAATGCTCCTCAATGTGCGGAACAAACCATGCATCAGTGTGCAGATCAAATTAAAAGGCCGGACGAGGTGTTGATCATACCTTGACTGTCAGGCTGGGCACGAACTTGAAGTACGCCGCCGGCGGTCGCAGCTAGGCAGAGCAGCAGCAACCACGACCGTGCCGCCATTGTTCTCTCCGCTGATCGCTCCATAGAACATCCGAGCGAGCATGCAGCTATCTACTACCGCTCTATCTTATATAAAGTCTTAACTCTACATGTTCAGTCCTAAAAAAGAAAAAAAAAACACCCTTAATCTAGAGATTTGACAAACAACAGAGCTA
>KE371834.1:568553-583141 GCA_000418225.1 Zizania latifolia | reverse complement strand
AAAATTATTCTAAAGCTGTTTATTAATTTTTCACATTAAATTCATTCGTTTGAACTTTAAATAATTGTATAACGTGTGTGATCCTCCTCCAGATCTCTTAATTTGCATTGCATGCTGGCCCACTGAGCTCTGCAGGTCCAACGAGGCAACGACATCAAAAGCAAGGTAGCATTCACAACGGGATTTCTGCAAATTTTGGACTCCGATCAATTACTATATTCCCAGTTGCAAAACATTAGGAATGAGCAGGTACATTGATTCTTCTCTCCCTGAAGAATTGTGTAGAACAGTCCTACTGCTCAAAGAATAGATAAGTACAATGATCCCAGGTTCTAAACTGAAAAAAAAAGTTTCTCTGAAGATCTTGAATGTTTGAAAATTTTACATTTGCATTTACTTCGGTAAAAAAACAACATCGTTTAAATGTTCTGTAGAGTTCTTTTCCACGAAATGGCGTCAAGAACAAATGTGCAAATGCATTTATCGCGCAGCAGGACCGCTGGCCATTGATGGCATCCTTCCAAAATTATGCTCCATCTCAAACGAAGTATTGTTCTGACTCGCATCAGTGGAGTGGTCAGTGGCGTACGTGCTATAGCTTGAGCTGGGGTTGCTGGTGTTCGCATCGGCGCCGCCGCGGCTCCGTTCCTCGAGCTCGAGGCAGTCGCGCAGCTGCGTCACCACGTCGGTCATGGTGGGCCGCCGCGCCGACGCCGGAGCGGTGCACCGGAGCGCGACGTCCGCGGCCTTCCACACGGCGTTCACGTCGTGGCCGCCGCGCATGCGCGCGTCCACCACGCCCTCGATGTCGCCCTGTGACAAGCGCTGCCGCGCCCACTGGATGATGCTGATGGGCTCCGGGTCGTGCAGAACCGCCGGCTTCCCTGAGACGAGCTCCAACAGCACGACTCCGAAGCTGTACACGTCGCTCCTCGTCGTTGGATGCATTGTTGCCTGGTACCTACACACGTTCAAAAGAGCCGTTTGGATTGGTGCCACCTGAATAACTTAAGTAATCTGATAGCAGAGGATCAATCCAGGTAGAGTCATCTCGAGGAGAACTTTAAAGCCCATCCCCCATGCATGGAAGAACACTGAACCCTAAACGCTAAGCATCTTTTGTATCTTTAATAGATTGGAAAATTTTACGGTACCCAAATTAATGTGGACCGTTCATTCTATATGGTTTAACGGTTGAGTTTTAAATAATATGATAAATCATCCTATACTCTTAGGAGATAATAAGTTATCTTGTATTTTTTATTTTTATTTCACTTCCTTTTCTCTCTCTTCCTTCCCTTTCCTTCTTTCTTTCTTTCTTTCTGCTCCCTTCTACGCGTGGTCTGGCGTCGGCCAGCGAGGGTGCGGTGGCGGCGTCGGACACGGGGCAACGCCGACGGCAGTAGCGGACGGGTGGGACGGGCAGCAGGGCACCGCAGCAACAGTGGTGGCAAACGGGCAGCGGGGCGCCATGGCAGCGACGGACGGGCGCGGCGGCGGTGAGGGCGGTGGACGGGGCGGCAGTGGCCAGGACTACAGGGGTTGGTAACCGGCTATAACATGTTTACTATAGATTAGATTTTATTTAATTAAATTAATTATACTTAGTGAAGGGCTATGATTTACTTGAACTCTTAACTCCTTAAGAAGTACATGTTGTATCATCTTCCAGAAAGAAAATACTAAATAGCAGCTTCAAGAAGATAGGGGGAGTGACATACTCTGGGTCCATGTATCCTGGTGTTCCCATAAGCGTGTTCGTGGATACGTGGGTGGTGTTGTCAAGATTAAATGCCTTGGACAAGCCGAAATCGGCTATCTTGGCCTCCAGCCTTGCGTTCAGTAGAATGTTGGCTGTCTTCACATCTCGATGAATCAGAGGTGGGTTGCACCCCTTGTGTAGGTACTCTAGCCCTGATCAAGGGAAAGATGATTCAACTAGTGATGATCATGTGTAAAGAAAATGTAAGCTCAAGCTTAAAAAACACTAGTACAAGTTCAAGCAGCTACCTTGTGCCGATTCCAGCGCAATTCGAAGCCTCTCTCTCCAGGTTAAGCATCTTCCGTTGTTGTTTTGACCTGCAAGATGGTGAAGAATGACAATAGGAGATCATGAGAGGCCTGCAAAGATGTGTTCAGTGGATGAATTATGACAATGTGCTCTGCAAGCTGATCTTAAACAACACAGGTGCTAAACTGGACCTGAGATGTGATCTTGCAGGGTTCCTTCTGACATGTACTCATAGACAAGTGCCATGTATTCCCCATCCTTGCAGTAACCGATCAAAGAGACAAGGCTCTTGTGGTGAATCCGGGTTAGAATCTGTGCCTGAATAAAAAGAACTTGACTCATTACACGGTACTAGGGCTTTTCTTGGAACTTGGAAGAAACCTCTGCATTGTAAGATCAAGTGATCAACTGCAGCCGAAGAAATTCTACCTCTGCGAGGAACTCCTTGGCGCCCTGGTTGGAAGATTCAGACCTCAATTTGACTGCCACTTGAGTGCCATCCTCCAAGAAGCCGTCGTAGACATACCCAAACCCTCCCCGGCCGAGCACCCGTTCGAAATTGTTTGTTATCTTCTTCAGTTCGTCGTATGTAAACCAACGGTTCTCAAGCTTCTGCATGGATGAACTGCTTGTCGGCACACCCCCCCCTGTCGTCTCATTTTGTGGTTTTACAGAATTGTTCATCGATCCTTCTTACGGGAAGAACAAAAGTACAAGCATCAGTAGTGTTCAAGGATGAACAAGTAGAGTGAACAGTTGGTGTTTTTATAGCATGCCTCACCTTGATTGTTCTGTCTCAGCTGGCAAAACAGTAGAACTGTCACTGATGCTATCACCACAACCAGAACTACTGGAACAGCAATGTAGATGGCTAGCTTGCTCTTGTTTTTTGATGGCTGACATGAATTGCCGTTGGTGCAGAGGTTTGGATTATTTCCATATCTATTGATGGAATAAAAATGCTTAGCCAAATCTCATTCTGTTCTAAAATATGTCAAGAGTTTTTTCAGCATTCATTGGAGAAGATTGATTGCTATCAGAAGAATGTGTGGTTTACTTGGTTACCTTAGATTTAGGGAGCCATCTTGCATTCTCTTCAGAAGTCCAGATGGAATAGATCCACTGAGTTGATTTCCAGTCAAATCTCTGAAAAGGAGCCATATTAGTATAGATGTCAATGAAAAATGTTGCTTGGTAAACTAGTAGAATTTGTCAAAAGTTGCACGGTTGCACCAGACTTACAAAACAGTCAATGCAGGTAACTGTGAGAGGGCATCTGGAATAGAGCCTGTCAAGTTGTTGTTTGATAGATCTCTGCAAGATATTGACCATTACCTTCAAAATTTCAATGCAAGATTCCCAAGCATGGTTATTAGTAAATTAACACCGTGAACTCAGAGCATGAGCATACATGTATTGAACAGCCTTGAGATTCCCAAAAGAGGACGATATATCATCACTCAAACCACTTGAGGACAGATTCCTGCAAAGAGAATATGGTCAGATAGATACATATTTAGATCTGAAATAGTTCCTATATGCCACTAAAAATTTACCCGCTCTTTTATTGATACATGGATCTCAGGACCACATATCAGTGTGAGAGCGCAGGACTCATATGCCGATGAGAGAGTGAGTGACATATAAGAGAACGCGTGAAATTAACTTTTCCTTTAGATTTTCACGGACACAAATCCATGTTCAGTGCATGTGCACGGAATTACTTACAAGCTTGTGACTCTTGCGGGGGTGGAAACGGCATAGCTGCAGGTCAACCTATCCCAAGCAAACTTCTTTGGAACGCACGGGTCACCCATCCAGTTCTTCTTTACCTGATACTTTGCCTTGATTGCCATCATGGCGGAAGCTGTGAAGTGTGCCGATATTTTCAGTAACACGTATGAACCATCAGCCTGTTAGTATGTGTTAATTGTAATGCACGTACCATCCTGGGAATCGGTGCCAATGGTGGCGGTGGAGATGACGGAGAACACCTCGACGGCGTTGATGATCGGCGGCAGCGTGGAGTTGGCCGTGGCGTTGATGGAGATGTTGTACTGGGGGTATCTTGTGAAGGGACTGGGGTTGTAGACGAAGCCCGCCAAGAGGAACGGCGGCGTGTAGCTCCCATCCAACAGCGGCTTGCCGTTGAGGTTGACGTAGAACTGGCGCACGGCGCTGCTGGGGAGGAGCTGCAGCTCGGAGACGTGGAAGATGGCGACGTACCCCGGCGTCGGGTCCTTGGGCTGCGGCGCCGACTCCCAAAGGAACTCGATGCTCGTGGAGCCGTTCCGCGGCGTGATAGCCGTCTGCATCACCGCCGACGGCGCCGCGAACTTGTCGTCGTCCGTGTTCTCCACCGTTCTCGTCGTCGATATCTCCAACCACTCGGCCGGATTGACCCAAGGGAGCCATGCTCTGTCGTGCGGATCGTCGGGGTACCTGCAAGTGAATCATCCACCGTGCCAAGAATTTAGCATTTCGGTCGTGGAAATCGGTGACATATCACCTAATAATCGATCAGCTCGGATCATGTCTCGCCTGATCACGTCAGTATCAGCAGTCGGGCCGAAGTTCCTCCTGTCCAACAAGACGAGGCCCTGAGTCACGTTGACCTGCGGGTAGAGCCTGTTCTCTAGAGGCCTCAGATCCAGCGAAGAGATGAACGGCGTCCCGGCGCCGGTGTTCACCAGGCAAACATGCACGAAATCGTCCGGCACGACGACGATGGCCTCGATGAGCTGCGGACCTCCGGGGTCGGTGATGTTCACCATCGTCCAGAAGTTGACGCCGATGTAGAGGTCAAACACGGGCAGCCTGTTGAGGCCGTCGTAGTCGCCGTAGATGAAGGTGGCGCGGACGATGTACTTGAGCCCGGCCACCAGCGACCGGAGCGTATAGCAGTTGCGCTCGCCGTCGGGGAAGCTGCGCACGTTGTGGTAGCGCTGGCCGAGCCGTGGCCTCATGAACTCGGCCGAGATGTTGCGGTTCGCGCCGGCGTCGGTGAAGCCGTCGTCCGCGGCGTAGGATATCTTGGTCGTGTCGTCCACGTAGCTCGTCTTCCCCGGGAGGCCACAGTCTATGCTGATGAAACCTGCATGACACGCGATCTCGTTATGCTTAGCATGCATGAAAGCTCAACGTACGTGCGCTCTGATAAATTGGCATGCCCAAAACTCTAAGACCGGAGGATCGACGTGGTGGGCTGGTGGCCGGAGTGCTGTTCCTTTGCTGTCTGGCTGCGCACGAGCCTGGAGTACGCCGGCTGCGGCTGCGGCGACGAAGCAGAGAAGCAACAACGGCCGTGCGGCCATTGTTCCCGGCGTGGAAGTGGAACGCTCCTTTGCACGTGCAGGCAGTGAACCACTAGAGCATAATATATGTTCAGGGACGTGCTCCAACCTCCATCTATTTATAGCCTGTCTTAATCTAGCTAGTAGTAAAACAAGTAACAAGGCTAAATGTCAGTTACTACTTCGTTCTATTCGTCGAAAAACACTTCACTTCTAGTATTTCAATTTTATCTAAAAATATTATTTCTATCTCATTATCTGCCATTAGTTTAAACAAAAAGCTTTATACTTTTTTTAATCGTTACTTTGTAATATTATTTTCTTATTAATAAATTTTTTTTAATATTTTTTAATTTTAAAATACGTATGTGGAGTATATCCTCATCGCATTCACAGCAACGCACATGATTAATTATGTCGTCACATCTCTCTGCCAAGCGCCAGCGTCGCGTATATCGGACTGTCACTGACAAGTGGGCCTTTTCTGAATTTTTACTGGCCGCCTCTTGTGGGACCGACATGTCAGTGACCCTACAACTGCTCGCTGGGGAAGAGTAGCAGCAGTTCACACTTCACAGTATCACACGACAGCTAGTCAACTGCTCTGCTGGCCGCAGTTCGGCGACTCTCGACTTTTTTTCGTCGCCGCCGCAAATTGCGAATTCGTCCGGATACATCCATTTGGCCGTGAAAGCAATTTGCGTCCTACGTAGACTCTCCGAGTCGACGGGTAAATTATATCCGTACACAATATATTGCTCGTGTTACCGTGCATTTATCCTCTTAATTTTTCTCATTTTTTCCATCAATGGATTTGCATGCGTGACTCGCTCAGAGGGCGCACATTTTGTGCTCAGGGAAGAGGCTGGTGGCAATGACACTAGATAATGAGACTGTCGGAACGATGATGGGCAAAAGCTAATTCGTAATAGATTCAGAGTAACGTAATGTTTTTTTAAATGGTGTTACTATATTTCTAATGCTCTACCATTAAATTTAAACAAAAACAATATATTTATAATGCTCTCCGTGAAGCCCGCGGCTTGTCAATCACTCGGTAAATAGTGGCAACTAGCTGTGGAGACCAGCGGATAGTTGACTTGTATAGTTGTATGGCAGCTGGTCAACTCCTTTGCTGGGCGCACGATTTGGAGGCCGGAGTTCGTTGGCCACGGCCCCGTGGACTTTTGACTTTTTCAATGCGCCGGAAATTGCGAGCAGCATACCCTCTAGCTGCGGACACTTCGTGCAGATGCAATCGCCATGAATGATTAGAGTATTAGACTCGACGGGTACATTATTAACTGCGCAATACATCGCTCGTATTGGATTTTTTTCTCCTTTTCTTTTGCTATGAATGATTTTGTAACTTGCAAATTGCAGGCACGGTGGATTTTTTTCTCCTTTTCTTTTGCTATGAATGATTTTGTAATTTGCAAATTGCAGGCACGGCTGTTGTTCATTAGTGAATGCATCTAATCTGCATCTAATCTGTCTGTTCTGCACAGACAAGCAGCGCATGATGACATTGCCTCGGACGAACTACGGCTTGTGTGCAGAATACTATTCCACTAACTCCTGTTTAGTTGTTTATTTTGGGCAAATAAAAACTGTGGAAGGCATTAGGCAAGTTGAACCACATTTTTACATAACAAAGTGCAGTCTCTCACCAAGTCGTCTGCTGGATGCTGGAAAAACCGAGCTGATCTTACAAAACATACAAGCTTAACTTACAGATTGTGACACGAATAAAATGGCATCAGATTCAGCAACAGATACAAAACAGAAGAGTGTTGCCTCTTAGAAATAGCTCCATCAATGGTGCTTTTTTTATTACGCTTGCTCTACCAGCAATCCAGCAGCGTCTGTGGATTCATACACGTGGGATCATGCATATGAAATCTAAACTGCGTCGCGTGCCCTCAGGTTCTCAACGGGATAGAAACAGTTTCTATACACAACGACAGACTTATATCCCGCCATTCATCGACGATGATGCAGATTGGTCCAAAGAGTTTGCCACATGATAGTTGATGCCGGTTGGCAGTGGTGGCTTGTTCGCTATCCTGTCGGTCTCTTTGGCTATCCTGTCGGTCTCTTTGGCTTCGTCGATGTCCTTGGGGCTTATGAAGCTTGGCTGGTTGGTGGATGATAGCAGCCTCGCCCACATCCTGTCAGTGATGTTAACCTTGTTCCGTGTAGATGTCACCCTCTGCCGTCAAAAGAAAATTTCACGTTATGTTAAACTAGCGTTTAGTATGAGAATGCAGAACTTAGGTAGATGGTTATGTTGGCTTGGATGCTTCACTTTGCCATTCAGGCAGCCAAGTGAACAAACAACAGCCCTTGGAGAACGGGGAAAATCGTATGAATGTGCAACGAGCATTAAATTGTCGTATTTTCCATGTGAACAAATAAGATCATTTCAAGTTACTCACATAGAAAGGTATATAGGTATGTCTTCCGTTGACCATTCCAACAGTGGAGCTATAGCCGGCCATTGCACCATGAATAGCACTGTGAGACAGCAGTGTGCAGTAGACATTATCTGATGCATTGCTTGGAATAGCTCGGATCATGTAGGTAGGATCTGCAAATAGTGATAGAATAATGTTTAACTTATTGCAAGAGATCAGTAAGTTCTGTTACAAACTTGTCCTGTGAAGCAAACATAGCTAATTACCTATATATTTGATAGTCATCTCCACCTTTTTGCTCTTGAAGTAATCCTAAAATTGAATAATGAAGAAAATGAGCAGAAGAAATTGATTCGCGCACGGAGTAAAAGGAATAATCCTTGAAACTCATCATAGTTTTTAGTGACATATATGACAAGGAGAGAGCGGGTACAGAAGTAAAAAAATTGTTGATGGGTACCTTTATCTTGTGAGTCAGCCAAAGACCAATATCAAGCAGCAGCTTATTTCCAGATGCATCTTGCTGCTCGGAAGTAGATAAACTTTTGGCTATAAGATCCTGTCCTGCTCCCTCAGCAACAACAATAACCATGTGCTTGTTCTCTTTCAGCCTCTTTTCTATATACTGAAGCAACCCACCTTCACCGTCCATATAAAATGGGGACTCCGGAATTAAGCAGCAGTCCTGCAGAAATTTGTGACGAATCCAAAAAAATAAATAAGTAATTCTTTCTGTGGAAGTGGATCTGTGGTGTAAAGAATCAGAAAAGCAAGAACTTCACCACCATTGTATGAAAAGAGGGAATCAAATATGCATGACTTAGACTGAATGGTTGCATCTACTTACCACATCTCGACTTGCAAGAGTAGCATACATTGCAATGAACCCTGCAAGAGGAACATAATAATTTAAGGGCAACACACTGAAAAAGCTAAGAAATCTTCTGCATGAGTGTAAGTGAAAAATAATAGAATAACGGTGTCAGGCAAAATGCCAAGATGGTGGCTAGCTTATTCTGTAAATTTGACAGGTCTAACGGATGATTTCTGAAAAGACAACAATATAACAAAGATAGCACACACAGAGAGATGGCAAGCATCTGTTTGGGAACAAGTTCAAAACTTACCACTATAACGGCCCATCAATTTTACTAAGCCTATTCCATTCTCAGCACTGCAAGCTTCCACATGAGCTGAATCAATGGCGCGTTGGGCCTCTTCCACAGCCGTATCAAAACCGAAGGACTTGTCAATAATCTATGAATCAAGAGAAAGGAACAGTAGGTAATGAGCCATATCCTCATATGGATTTTCATCTGAACAGGATGCGTAAACAAGCTTCTATGCAACAAAATAGACATGCCATACAAAAAATTACCGCTATGTCATTATCTATTGTCTTGGGAACCCCAGCAACAGAAACTTTCAGGCCACGTTTTCGGATTTCCTGCAAGTAAATCGAAAGCAATGAAGTATAATAAAAATAATCTTTAATCAGATACACTATCTTTCAGTATTCTTACATATCTTCCTACCACTACGAGGTATTCATGTGGAGGATGCTTTCTTTAGATAAACATGTGCAAAGAAAAACAAACAGTACCTAATTACTACATATCTTTCTATTACAGCAGTGTGTTGATGAATAGGCTGCATTATCATGTTCCGATGAACAACATAAACATCATCTGTGCCACTGTTGGTGTCAGAGGTAATTACCTTATAGATCTCATATGCTCCCTTCTGTGTTCCATCGCCTCCAATAATATACACCTGGATAATGTATATAAGCCCATGAGCTAATGATCAACCATAACAGCTATATCACAAGGTGCAAACAACCATATTTACCTGATTAATTCCACGATCCTGAATGTTGTCAACAATCTTTTTCGTATCATGACCACCTCGTGATGTTCCAAGAATTGTACCACCCCTCTTGTGGATGTCATCGACACTCTTTGGCGTCAGAGTAAGGTAATTGCTAGAATAGAAGCCCTTGTATCCGTTCTATAATGTGTAATATATGGTATTAAGAGGTAGAACATCTGGAAATATAATGAAAACTGAACACACCAATCATTCAAGTTTAATTTCCATGCCAATCCCTAGTCAGGATACATATTAATTGTTATAATATAATTATATTGATTTTACATTTACATTTACTAAAACATCCAAAGTAGCTCATTTAATTTGCAGCTATTTAGTAGAATATAAGGTTTAAGTTTTTATGGAAATGGATAATCAGCAATACGAAATGCTTGATAAGCTGTGATAACAATCTAAAGAGCTTAATGTAAGCTGGATGTCCTTTCTGAACCAAAGCAAAAATGTAGAAATACAGATCTAGCATGTCTAGAAAATGCAAGAGTAGCACTTAACTAGTATCTATTGAAGTACTATGTAGGCATCCATTTTTAGAAGAGGGCACAAACCTGTATACCATAGATTTTGTTGACATTGTACATGTGTGACAAGCCACAGACAAGCTCTCTGATGACAGTGTTAAGCCCAGGGCAAAGGCCTCCACAAGTTACAATGCATGCTTTCACTTCATCTGACTCAAAATAAACCTAATACGGTTCAAAGTGAAAATGTTTGTGTCAGCCAACATGCAAGTGATGCATTTCAGTAATTAGAAGGAGGTGGTAGCAGATCCTACCCTCTGACGAGGTCCAGCACGACGGAAGTGAACGCCACGTCGGCTGTTCTTCTGAACGACCATCTGTAAGCACAGAAATAACTACCTGTAAATTCACCATCAACTACAACATGACAGTGTAAAACATAAATTAACACTTGTTTTACCTTTTGAGGTACAGTGTCATCTTCATTAACAAAATATTGCCTGGTAACAATAATAACAAAAGTTTCAGATTTACACATCGCATAGGACACATGCTCAGATACTCACAAAAGGAAGTGGAAGATCAAACAAACAATAAAATTTAAAATGACAAGCCTTACCTGACAGTTGAATAGGCTGGGTGATCTTGTAGCGGATTGGGATAAGTCTGCACATATGAATGAATGGCAAATCATCAGCACATCACATGGACCATGGCTTCATCTTTTCAAAATTAAATCTATTAAGCACAATTGGCTGATAAGTAGTTTATTTGTTGGCAGTGACGAGTAGCCACCCAATAGTAACAGGTTACTTCTTCCAGTGGAGATACCCTCCATTCTACCCAATCAAATCCCTCATTCCCTGTCCCCAAAAGCAGAGCAGAAACACCAGCTTACATAGCATAAAGCATCGAGAGCATTGCAGCGAAATTTTGACATTATTCGACAGAACTACCCTGTCCTATCTGGCCCCTTTCGATCCTAGCCGACTGATTAGCTCATTGCATGACCTAGCTCAAATTTGACAGTCCAAACCACCACAGTATCCAAAATGGACATCCATGACAGAAAATCCAACAGATAAAATCCCGCAAACGACCGCCCTCGCACCACGGAGAAACTGCGTATTGAGCAACGAAGCGATAAGAAAGGAGTGTAGGGAGGGCGCTCACGGGGGCATCGGGGACGTAGTCGATGAGGTGCGGCACATCATCGAGGATGTAGCCGAAGTCCCCCTCGGAGATCTTCACGTAGGCGGCGTCGGAGAGGCTGACGGAGGAGGCGTCGCGGAGGGCGCGTAGGTTGGGATACGAGTCGCGGGAGATCCGCACGCACGTCGCGGAGAACGGAGCCGCCGCCTTCATCGCCTGCTCCGGCGCCAAAGGGGGCAGAACGCTCCGCGCCCATGGGTCCTCGTCCTCCTCTTCATCCTCTCGCCGACGCTGCTCCTCCTCGTCGTCGTCCGGCGGCAGGATGATGTGGGAGGACGCCATGGTCCGGATCGAAGAAGGAAGGAAGCTTTGGGTTGGGTGACTCCCTTTGCTTTGCTTGCCGGAAGCGAAGCGGTCGAGGCGTCTGTGTTTTCCGCGGGTTTAATAATGCCCTCGGTGTGAGAGAGCGGTGGTGGGGCCGGAGCGTCAGTGAGGAGTCGTACAGCTCTCGGCCCAGCCCGGTGCTGGTTTTGTGAGCCGCGCCGCACGAGGCGGGTGGTTTTGGTTTTTCGCAGTTTGATACGCCGTGGAAACATGGAAGGAATGGTCCACCGCGGATAGGATGGTTGCCTACTCGCTTACAGTTTGTCACCATTTTTCTAACTAATTTCTAGATAATAAAGATAAAAGTTAAACAAGTATTTAGATAAATTTATTTTTAACTTAGAATATTGTGTTATTATAAATTGAAATTTATCCATATTTAAATTCTACATCTTCACGTGATGTCATCCGCTCGTCGTCTCGATCGTTCCCACCTGCCGTCGCTCATATATGTCGTCATTCTCGTCCCCCTTAGTTGATCCATCTGTGATCAAGCAAATTTTCCATAGTTCATAACTAATCACGATGAATCACAATGGTCCATAATTTTAGATTACTAATGTCACAATAAACTTAAACTTATCAAATAGGACTTCAAAATTTGAATAAATATTAAAATTAGGTAGATTGGTATCATTAATATTGAATCAGCCGAGAATTAATTGCTGTAATGACAGCAACGACAACAGAGATATTGGCGTGACATATCGCCGGCGGCTGCTACGCCCATGCGGATGGTTTTTTTAGCGGTAAATCACGTCCCGACGGGCTTTACATTGTGTTTCTGAATCTTCCAAGCACCGGAAGGTTCAAGGTTATCACTGAACTCCATGTAGCAGAAAAGAACTAGCTGTACTGGTCGACCATCTGGAAGAAGCAGGCATCATCAAATTCCAGTGTCGCGCCCACAGGCATGCGTACGCTGGTTTAAGGCGGCTGAGGGCAATGGCCGGGCCCAAGACCGCACCGCCGCCCGCCATCCCGTCAAGAAGCAAGCCGAGTCAATTCCCGACGTCGCGTCACCACTGCCTTGCAGCCTGCGCCGCAGGAAAGGAATGCTGCCAATGGTAAGTAGATTCGTTGGAAACGATCGTGCCTCGTAGTCTCGTACGCACCTAACGCACGGCTTAAACAACATCATTTTTTCGTTAAGCGTAAATTACACTTTACGGGCTAGTTTAGCGGGATCTTGATCAATTTCATTTTGCACCACTTTTAGCACATTTTTGCTTTATACTGGTGTGCATCAAAATATGTTTTACTTTGCACCATGATACATCATTAAACTTATATAAATTTTATAAAAGATTGTATAATAAGAATGAAACTCCATGAAACATAATCTAAATTCAAGAAGTAGTTTCACTCAAATTTTGTAAAGACTTTTTCAACAATTTTACCGTGGAATGTGGTGCAAAGTAAAATTTATTTTGATATATACTGATGCAAAATAAAAGTATGGATTAAACTCGGGTCCAGGTGCTGAATGCTCACTTGAAATACAGACTCGTCGCTAGGCACATGAATAGCTGCAAGAGGATTGTTTCGATTCGTCAGTACTCAGTACAATTTGCGCTTTAACTTCCAAGTTTCGAACATACCATCACCCCATGATGCCATTGTAATCGGTGAAGAAATCGTTTTCTTTGCAGTTGAAGAAATGTCATTCGAAGTGTTCTCCTCCGCAGTTTTCAGAAAATACTCAACAGGTTTCCTGCACAACACAGAAGAACTATAAGATAAACTATGGTTTGCTGGCACAAGCGATGGAAGTAACTTTCTAAACTAAATACCCTATGCAGCTGGATTGTGAAGAAAAATTCTAGGTGTGACGAATTTAGCACCGTCTCATGCATCACATGGCAAACGTATGGACCTCTGCACCATGTTACAACGATATCCGGCTCATTTCAAACAGAGTATAACGGAAGAGTGGTGATCTTTGTCATAGATGGCCCTACAAGATTTGGCAGAGGTGGAGGAAGTGTAATGCCTGGGAGCGGAACATCAAGGGGAGGAAGCTGGAAGCTGGTTTGTGTTTCCACCAAGAAGCCAGCCAAATTGACCACTTGAAGACTGCTTCACAACACTTATACTAGCAAACCTACTAGCACCATGACGCTAAGAATCGACAACAAAAGACACTTACCTTCATAAGATAGAATGTGTCAATTGATATAGAGCAACAACACAACAGAGTGTGATATATGACAATAGTTAAGGTTATACTACATCCCAAGTAAATGTAGAACAGGGCGTTGATATGACCCTGATGTGAGTATGTGACAGCTACCCAGGCTGGATTGCAAACCGACTACATTAACAAATATTAAACGAAAAACATTATAATTAAGTAAAGGTTCAAAAAGATAAGATTATTATGATAACATTATAATTAACTTGTGAATCCAGCTGTTTGATTCTCTAATCTCTACCCAAATAAAAAGTAGATGTCATGGAATTTACAACTAGTATTACCATCTGCATAGATCAACTAGTGATTACGAGCAAGCAAACTACAAATCACATGGCATTACTTCGCACATATAGTGTAACGCCCTGCCCCGTACGGACTTTGTCGTACCGGAACGAGAGTCTACGTTTTGAATTGAATCAATGTCAAACCTAGCATTTCATCAATTCAACGGTAGACCATTACAAATCTGTTTAGATAATTACATTAATATTTTACAAAAACCGTGTGAGGCATACCTCGCGGCACAAATCAGACATACAAGTAGCGGAAGTTCTTAAGCATTTTACAACATACTAACTATCTCCTAATTGGGAACTAGGATCTGATAGATCTTAGCGCTAATGACCGCGAGGGTTAGAGCTAGTTGGCGAGTACCTTCTGGTTTCGCCTGAGAGGACAATGAGGACGCTATGGCCTTGGTGGTCGTTGGCGTCGGAGTCCGGCTGAGTTCGGCGGTGACTGGCGAGGAGGCAAAGGCTTCCCGTCGCACTCAACGCCGAAACA
>KE371834.1:550478-564480 GCA_000418225.1 Zizania latifolia | reverse complement strand
GTGGCGCTGCGCGACGGGGGCCCCTAACTGAATTCGGTTGGGCGCCCCCGATCAGGGCGCGTGAGACCAGGACGCCCCACGCATGACCTTTGCGTGGGCGGGGAGGAAACTCCCAGGAGATCGCTAACTAACAGGATCAAAACCCTACTCTTCTCCTACGTCTTCATCTTTCAATGCCTTCTTCTTCTGAAATGGTGCCGAAAGGCTCCTCCTTTCCTTGACCTTCAAATATCTGGGGGAGTAAGGGGGGTGAGTACATATGTACTCAGCAAGTCTTGAAAAGGTTTATAGATGAGTTTGTACAAGGGCGGCTTAGGGTTATAAAGATATATAAGTTTTCAAATACTAAGTGTACCGTACCCAAAGATAGAGGTCTCAACCTCTACCTTGACCCAAGTGATAATAATTGATATTCAAAAACTTAGGGCGAACCCCTGATTCATCATCTTCCAAACTTTCCACAACAAACCTTTAAATTTCCTCAATTCACCAATCATTTTTCCATCATGGGATTGCTTTGCAACAAATCCCCAATGAAACCATCAACTCATCACATCACCATTTTCAATTACTTTTACTTTACCTCGGTACTGGTCTACCCTTCCATCGGGTAGATTTTTCCCACTTTTCAAAACATATTTCATCTCTTAACCTAGGGTTGAACCTCACCCTCTTGCTATGAAGCCATATGACTTTCCGAGCTACATAAGCCCGTTCCCAACCACAAAGGCTGGCCGTACACCCCAAGGGCGTACTCTGGTAACGCTTCCCAACCCACAACTCATTTTATTGTTTAAAACCAAACCAAAGACTACGCATGGGCAACTATCGTGGCACTCGCCCATAACCGTGGGCACGACTGTTCGAACAGATTATACTTCAGCTGAAGGTGTACACTTTACCCTTATGACACGAACTTACACCTACTACCCACGAAGTAAAGGAGATTCGTGACAAGGTCTTTCCAAAGCCGATCTAGGATAACCTATTACCACGTAGACGGGTCCCTCTCGACCAAAGATCAGACAGCCTCAGCTCCTTCTCCCCTAAAATCCCGCGGGTGCTCAAACTCCCTTACCTCTTCTCCCTTCCTCCTTTATCTCTAACAATTCATCACAAACTTCACAAACCATGAGACACCCCGGCGATCTTACATCTATCGGTAATCAAGTGATCCTAAATCCACTAAGTATGTAACCAGAGACACCCCATAATGCCCGTAAGGTTACACGTTGGTGTGCATGACGTTTTTCCCAAGGAATCGGTCCTTATGCGCCACTCGAAGCCGGGCCCCAAAAGGCGATGACGACTCATGGCAAGTTTTTACCCAAAACAGTCCTTTTTCATTTGCTTTTAACACAACTGGTACTTGGTACCGTTTTCAAAATATTCATTCGAAACTCATTTCATCCCACATGATTCATTCATTTCATTGATTGCATTTGATATGAAATAAAAGATAAAAAAAAATAATTGCGTATAACCCACATCACGATACTAGGAAGGGGTTATACCAATCTTATGGTTACAAGGTTAATAAGGTTATCAACATACAAAGGAAGACTAGTATGACAAGTTTTATGTTTTAGTTGACGTAATCGCGCTTGGCGATCGTCGATAATTTTGAGTGTATGTGCAAGTGTATCCTAAACATACATTTATACAAAAAAATAATTTAGCAATCATAGGAACAAGCATGATCAAAGAAAGACTTGCCTTAGACCGAAGAGTATTCCGGATCTTCAGGATTGAGGTTCTGCGGGTCTTCGGGACCGGTAACTACGGTACAAATAACATTACATAAATAAAATCATACAATAAATTTTTATGAAAACATTTTTATTATGTCCTAAATTAAAGTTTAGAATTTTATAAATTTATAGAAATTTGAACGGAGCTAATCGGAGTTAAAACGAATTTTATATGAATTTTCAAAGATTTAATATTTGCTGAAAAAAGAAAACTGCACTATTCACGCGAAATGGGCCGGCCTGCTACTGCGCTAAATGGGCTGACCAGATTTTTATTCAGAAAATGGAAAACGCTACTGTACAAACGGGCTGGGCTGCTTTGGTTTTTCGGAAAATAAAAATTGTTACTGTGCTGATGGGCCTGCAGCACTCGGCCCAGGCCAAACCGCACGGCTGGCGGTGCTCCGCAAAGCGCGGGGCGCATGTGCGCAGCAGCGATGCGGCGGCATCGGCGCAAACCAGTCGTGGGACCCACATGGCAGCAGCACGAAACAGAGGGAAGCATGCGGGCTGGAGGTTGAAGACGACCGCGGACGGCTATAATTTCTTAGGGCTCTATCTCCTTCGTTTTAACTCGTATAGCCACAAAATTTTACCAGTGGGTTCTTATAGATGGTATTCATCTATTAAACGGTCGGATCATATAACGGAGCTTCGGACGCGCGATAATACTGCACGAAACCGAGGCTCTGTTCTTGGGTACGGATGGAGACGAAGACGTCCTGGCGGCCAACGAGGGTACTTTTAACAAAATTAGAGGCATTATAAGACATCTAGTATGGTCGGATGAAGCTAAAAACACTTGGGTTGGGCTAGCGACTGCGAACCGAAAGGCAAAAAGGGGAAAAGCGTCGCCGACGATCTACAGGCCACTAACGACCAAGCTAGCTATTGGAATACGACATACTAGGTATGAATTTACTTATTTAACGAGGAGTTGCTAAATGGTGTTACCTTGGGCGAGATCGAAACGGAGTGACGTGTGACGACGTCGGATTGGGGATTCCGGCGAGGCTCAAAGAAACGGCCGAATAGCTGCGGGAATGGAACCGGTGAGTTAACTAGGTCACGTTATGTGCTACGGTTCATGAAAAGGAGCAACGGAGGTGACGGATTTTTCTGCTTACCGATGACGGCGGCGTTGGATGATTCGTCGAACAGGGGCAAATCCCGGGCGATGGGCTCCGGTTGAGTGCTCGGGAGCAGAACGAGGATTTCGAGGAGTGGTAAGCGACATGGAATCGAAGCTCCTGGTGTTGTACTCGTGACGCAAAGATGGAGCCTATGGCTTAGGCTACGGCGGCTGAAGGCGTTGGGGGCGCATACAGGGCGACGCGTGGGCTGAGGCGGTGCTGCATGGACGCGTGGGCTCTGCGATCATAGCTGGTGGCTAGGAAAATTTGTGCTGGCCCATCGAGCTAGCCGACTACGTGGCATTTGCGCAGCTCCCTGGTGAAAACCAACGGCCGAGAAAAACTGGGGCGTGATATATAGCAAACTGTAAGAGCTTAAACCACAGTAGTCTAATATTTGCGAGAACGAAATGTAACAGCTTGGTAAAGGCGTATTTTACCTCAAACATAACACATTCCTTTTCGAATCCTCAGTTCCCTGAGCATCACTGAAACCTGAAGTTTGATCCCACGGTACAAAACACTACAACAATAGCACACCGATCACTGTTTTACGCAAAATCACAGTTAACTCTCAGAATCGGAGATGGGCCAAATAAAAACCGTCCACAGAGTCCTCGCTACAGGGGGGAAATCGAGCGTCGCGACATGTTTGGATCTAACACTCCGGCGCATTCATCCCTAGCGGATCGAGAATTCGAGACACGTGATGCCAGGGGAGGGCAGACGGAGGAACCTTGAGAGAGCAGAGGCGACTCCCGGCGACGCGATGCACGGTCGCCGTCGAGGCGACGAGTCTTCCTGGGATGGCGCCGCGGCGGCGCACTTGGAGGGACGACGGCGAGGCCTGGTGGTGGGCCTTGTGGCGCGGGCTAAAGCATCTTCATGGGCCGTCTCCCTGGACTGCATATTTTTGGCGAATTTAGAGTTCATATAATAAAATATAGTAATTTTAAAAATTAGCTTAAAACAAAAAATAGAAGACTTAATTAAAAGACTGTTTAATATGGAAAAATTGATAATTTTCCACTTTTAAGATGACCCCCTTGATTATGATGCTATTCGAGACAATGACACGTTAGACAATTTAAATCAATGAATGTGCGATAAGATAGTAAAAATACGAAACCACTCGATCTCGGTGACAAATTATTAAATCTCTTATTTAATATATTCTTGAGATCTATATTGAATTTGAAATTTATATGATAAAATATATTTAGTACTGTTATGACGTGCGATTGAGCTTGAGATTATGCAGTTTTGCATTTCTGCCGGCCTTAACGTGTCCATTTAACTGTTCCTCCTTGAAAGGGTTTTTCTATGTCAATATGTTTTTCTTATGTCTTCTCATGGCCGTTTTTCTAACTTTGTGGTTGCTGTTGCTTCTGTATACACGATGACCAATTGACCATAGACTAGAATTTCTGGATTTGGTCAACCTGGTAGGGTCAACGGGCTCAACGTCTAGAGGAGCAACTCTGAAAGCAACGTGAGTGTTTTTTTCAGATAAAGTTTGATTTCACCATCTATATAAATGTAAACAAAACAGCCTCACCTATTTGAACACTAGATTTCCAATTAATTTGATTGATACGGTGTACTTACTCTCTCTAAACTCAAATGTCAAAGTAGTTGGCTTGCTCTGTTGGATTATGAAAGTCCTAGGTCATAGTTGGTTGCTTTCTACGTTGTTAAACTTTTATCTGACGGGTTTGGCACTCTACGAACTTTAAACGATTAAAACATTTGATGCTATACCACACGAATGTGGTATTGATTATTTGTTTTTCTCAACTCACATTAACTTTTACCTAGCTGTTTTTCATGTATATCTCATACCCTAAGAATTACTTACCTAGTTTAATTATATACTTTTGGGTTTCTTAATTATTGATGTTTTAGACAATTTTTTACGTTAAAGATTATCCATATTAAATATAATTATGTTATAATTATAATTAATAAGTTTATATCAGTAATAGTAAGAGCAGTCTCAACTTATAGTATCTATCGATAATGTCTTATTCTATATTTTCTTTATACATCACTCGTATATATACCACATTTCTAATGACTAGTTTTTTTAAAAATAAATTTGTATTTAATCATCTATCTTATCTTATTTCTCTTCTAATTCTCTCATTTGCTTCCTTGATATCATGTAAAGTTAGTTTCTTATATAATACTCAGTTTACGTGATTTTTTATCTCTTCTTTCATAAACTTTTTTTTCACATAAATTTTTTACTTTCATGGTAAAATATCACGAAAACTAGTGAGGTGGAGGGTTAGGAGTGCGGTGCCTCACAGTCTAAAGGAGCAACATGCAAAGAGTGCCGCAAATAACGCATTCACCCCATTGGCTAATCAGGGCCAGACCGGAGGGGATGGCCGGAGGGGAAAGCAGATGAACATGTCGCCGCCTAATTCGCCACCTGCTGTCGTCGCCGTCCTATAGGTTAATCACCACCCGATCCGCAAATTCCTCTCTACGTTCCACCCAAAAAAATCCAGCAGCGCAGGAGAACACCGGCGGGGCGCGTCGGCTTCCGGGGGTTGAGGCGCCCGATTTGTGCGGCCATGAGGATCAGGGAGCTACCGGATGGTGCCGGGGGACTGGAGGAGGCGGAGGAAGAGGAGCTGGAGGAGGCGAGGGGCGGGGCCGGGGCCGGGGGCGAGGTGGTCGCCGTCGCGAGGCTGAGGGCGAAGCGCGCTCTCGTCGGCGCCGGCGCCAGGGTCCTGTTCTACCCGACGTTGCTCTACAACGTCCTCCGCAACCGGTTCGAGTCCGAGTTCCGGTGGTGGGATCGCATCGACCAGGTGCTAATCTTACCCTCATCCCTTTCTAGCCTTGGTTGTAATATACCTCGTTATTTTTGGAGCGATCTGGTGCTTTAATTTGACTCGTGGACATCGGGGACGTTTAGTGTAGGTATAGTTCCGTTAGTAATTGATTCAGCTGTTGGCTTTGTTGTCCTAAAATCCTTATACATCAGTAGGTGTAATTCCAAATCCGTCTTAGTGAGACTTACTCTGGGGTTCGATATTACAATTTGATCAAGACAATTTTCTGAATGGTACCTATTGATTATGCGTAGCTTCACATTTGTGACGATTATATCACGTATGCTTGTTTTTACCCTTGAAGAAATGGCCATATGATTTCGGTTTGTGATCATCTGGGCGGTCCTCAGTAGGTCTAGAGTTTTGTTATGCCTCCCAATATGAGTAATCAGACCAGCTGTGGCAAAGCTAGAGCAAAATAGAGGAGAGTGCAAAATAGAACTTATATGAGCTAAGTGGCTAACTTTCTTAACTGGACTACTGGTTGGTCTGTAAGGGGTGCATTATATTGAGCTAAGGAGATACATATATCGTCAAAACATGAGGAAAATAACTGATTTTTTTGAGTGGGTGCATTTGCACCCACAATGGACCATGGGGCTTCGCCCCTGCGGATCAGCACATGATCGCCTATATGAGAATGATTTCCAAATTCCTGTATTCATTGTTAGGTGATGCCCTGTCCATCGTAGATGCATGCGGCTATTTGGTATTTGATAATTTGGATTGTTGGTCAAATAATATAGTAAGCTCCTGTTCACTAGATGGTGTGTCCTGATTTTCTTTCCACCTCTATTCAGTATGTTTTGCTAGGTGCTGTCCCTTTCTCTAGTGATGTACCACATCTGAAGCAACTTGGAGTAAAGGGAGTTGTCACACTGAATGAAGCGTATGAAACTCTGGTTCCGACATCCTTATACCAGGTAAATATAGTAATATACCTCTACTGTATTGTATGGCTGCAGTTGTTTTCATGAATCAAGATCTTTGTGCGAACATATAATTTTGTTTTGTTTCTATCTTTGAACAATTGAATTTCATGCCTCCACATGAAATCAACACATAAAGTTCATACTCCAGGATCCACTTATCTTCAGTGGACATTTCCATTCATCTTCTCTGCGCATTCAAAACATCCACCAGTGTATGTCTATTTTGAATGTCCTTTCGTTAACTCAGTTGCAACTTGCAAGGTGTAATTAGCAAAATATTTGGCACAAGCTGACTTGTATTCACATTTCTGAATAATAATAAGTTTTTCCTCTCTTTACCAGGCTCACGGGATCAATCATCTCAAGATTCCCACAAGGGACTATCTATTTGCCCCTTCTGTAGAGGATATCTGTCAAGCTGTGGATTTTATCCACCGTTAAGTACCATCAACCATGCATTCTAAACTACCTAGTATCAGCACCAGTTTGCTTTGAGAACAAATAAGTGAATTAATAGTGGTCTGCTGTTGAACTGTAGTAAAATTCTATCATTTTGATGGGCAGGAAAGATATCTTATTAAATGATGGTCATGCGTCACAATCATTCTTAAGTGTTTAGTTTATTTGAGTAATACTTTTCCTTTTGAATTTCACAATCATTCTTAAGTATGTAACTTATTTAAGTAATGCATTTGCTTTTGACCTTCCTGTTATCTTGCATATTGATGTCTGTTGATAAGCCCCCAAAGAAAATTTGCTTGATTGAACTGAGTTGTTACAACCAGTTATTCAGTTAAACAGCAATGCTGATTTACACTAGGAAATAGAGAGTTTTTCCTTTTTGGTGCAGTAACAACTTACAACATGCCGCACTGCTAATTTTTAAAGTACTCACAATATTAGTATTATAGCAAGTCCATGCCATGCAAATTTGCATGGTAATCAAGTGGCCATTGGCCAAAGCTAATATGCTCATGTTTTTTCTCCAGGAAATGCATCGCAAGGTGGTAGCACTTATGTTCACTGTAAGGCTGGAAGAGGACGCAGCACCACTATAGTTTTATGCTATTTGGTACGAGAAACTGCCTTAATGATATCGTATCCAGTGTTTCCATTTGTTTCACGTATGCCATCTTATCCTGTGTAACTTGCAGATTAAGTACAGGAACATGACTCCTGAAGCAGCTTTAGATCATGTGCGGTCTGTAAGGCCCAGAGTACTTTTAGCACAATCTCAATGGCAGGTATGCAACCCTTTTAATCTAGTATGCATTTGTGTGCTACCTGGATGATAAAGTGGTGAATACGGCTTTCTGATCTATGATAAATAACCTTGTAGCTTCTGAATAATTTTTTCATCGCTTATTTGCCACAGGCCGTTAAGCTATTTAGCACTCTCAACACCAGATGCCTTTCAATGGAGAGCTCAAATCAAACCTACTCGGCAAAAGCTGGTGAAGAATCCGATGAACCATCTAGCACTCTTCCTACCAGCTGCCTTCAGATTCAGAGTTCAAACCAAACCCACTCAGCAAGATTTGGTGAACAATCCGCTGAAGCATTTACTTTGGACACTGAAGTTGATGGCTACACCACCGAATTCAACAGCGACCATTTTGTTTTGCCGTTGTGTGAGGGCATGCTGGCCAGGTCTTCTTCAAGCCCCAGCAGGTGCAGCGATGCAGTCGTGATAACCGAAGAAGATCTCGATGGATACGAAACTTACGCCGATGCTGGCAATGATATTACTCCAGTGGACGTGGTAGTTCGTCATAAGCCCATCATTAGGAGGCTATCCTGCTTCCTTTTGTCGTTGAAGCTTACCAGCAACTGCGAACCACCTCCAAGGCGCTTTACGGAGGTTCGCGCCTCCTAGGTAACTCTCTAATTTTACATATTTTTTTTCCACGTTGAGTCAGCAGAGGGTAAGTATCGGCATGATGCTCCACGGCTTGCGGGATGCCCTCGTGAGAAAAAAATTTATGTTGTACATGTGTGTGTTGGAGGCTTGGAGCCTTGGAGGGAAGAGAGGGAGGGAGGGAGAGAGAGAGAGAGAGAGAGGCGAGTTTTGAGTGCACTTTGCGACTTCATTTTTCCGAGTAATAAAAAGGTGTGCATGGTTTTTTTGGTGAATTTATGTTGTCTGTCGCCATTAAGCTATTGTGCTAGGATATATTTCGGCCTGGTGGTGTCAATACTCATTTTATGGCGCTTTCTAGTACGGGAGTACAAGAAGCCATTTGATCTTCATCAAAGTCCGCATTGAAACCTAACACACTAATGAGTATGTACCGTTTATACAATCAAACCAATATACGTACTGTCTCTACCGGATAAAATTTTATTTAAGACTAAGCTAAAATATATTTTATTTAATCATGTTTTTTAATTTTATATTATTTTATTAAACCTTAAATGGTATATTGGTATCATTGGTATCGACTGAGATATTAATCTATTTGTTTATTTAATCATATTTTTAAATTTTATATTGTTTTATTAAACCTTAGAACTTATATCGGTATCGGCTTAACATTAAAGGCTGAAACTTCGGTTGATATCCAATCTGTTAACATTAGGATGATACAGAACCTGACTTTTCGCATGGACGATTGAAGGGGAAAACCTTCGAACAAAGAAACCGCACCCCTCTGCTTTTGACTCTGCTCTATATTTACAGTACACGACGATTGTTTTTGGTGAAACATCAAACATCCAAAGGAATGTAAGTTTCTCTATTGACTGTAGATCACGAAACACCTCGTAATTAAGTTGATCACATGCTAATGCGCCTGCGAAGAAAATTCCCGAAAAAGGGAGAGAAAAAATAGACCTCAAGAAACAAAAAACATCCTACGGCGCGCTCTCTGCGCTACGGATTATTAGCCGTTCTTGTTCACAGGAATTCGGGGAGCCCTGAAGCCGCTCGCCGCCGCCATCATGCTCAGATTCGCGCACGAACTCGACGACGGCGCCTTGGAGCCGCCGACCCCTCCCAGCGTGGCGTAGCTCTTGCACGACTTGATCTTGTGCTGCTGGTACGGCTTCTCCTTCTTGCGCAGATCGTCCAGGCACCTCACCTGCGACATGCACGCGAACGACTGGGACTTCCCCTCGTAGTACCTCGACAACCCTTTCCTGCAGATCGAACAGCAGCAGCGCACGCGGTTCTTGGATGGTGAGCACACAGAAGCCGATTCGGATTTCCGGACAAAACCTGGATTTTGTGAGGTGGTAGTAGAGCAAGTAGAAGATGGGGTTACTCACTTGGCTGGGAGCTGCGGGATGCTGTTCGAGCTCAACCGCCGCAGCGGTTGCGGCGCGAATCTGCGATGCTCCATCTGGTCCTCCGCTGCCGACACCTCGGCGCCGCCCTCCGAGAACCGACCTTCCTCCTCTTCCTCGTCCGACTCGCCGCCGGAAACCGACGACGTCTCCCCGAACAGCTCGTCGCCGTCCCCCTCCTCGTACATCCAAGGGTCATCGTCCCCGCCGAGCCTGCCGCTGCTCATGTCGTCTGCGACGGCGAGGTTGCCCCCCAGAAAACGGCACGGATCGCTCGCTCCGATCTCTCGTGGTGGCTCTCGCTGGTCGTTGGCCTCTCTGATCGCAGCGCTGCGCTGGTGGGGTGGGGTGGGCCGGTGGGGTGGCGCGGCTTATATACGGGCACCGCCGGTGCAGTGCAGTGCAGCCGGCCGCTGGGTTTCAGACGCGGCACGGCGCACGCGTCCTTTTGACCAAAACACAACGCCGTCGCGTGCGGAATTTGCTGCCAGAAAAAGGAGAGGACGTAATAATGGCGCGCGTGATTTCCGTCTCGCGTCACGTTGCCTGCTTGGCGCGCGGGCGCGTCCAGGTGGCACGAACCGGGAAGGCCGCCTCTGTCGCTGACAGGGATGGTCCAGCCTATGTGACCCCACGTGGCTTGAAGGCTGTGCTAGCCAGTGGCCACTCCCACGTGGCTTTCCCGGATTCTGTTCCGCTGGCTGTGCCCTGTGGCGTGTCTGTGATCTTATCCACAGCTCCGTCCAGTTAGGCCATTCCCTTTATTTCGCTTATGTTTTAAGTTTAGGTAGGTTTTAAGTATAGTAAGTTCCAGATCCCCAATATTTTGTATTTTTGTTAGAGCAGATCAAATCTAATTTATAAAATCCTTAAACTATAGCTGTAGATAAATTAGAGATAATTAATTAAGATTTTTGTTTTTAAATAATATAAAAATTAACCGATTTATTTTATCATACAAACTCTTAATTTAACATATATCTGAAAACTAAAGTTTTACTAAACAACTGAATTTTTGATAATATATTTATCTTTCATATCAAGTTTCAACCATTAGACCAGACTGACTTGTAGGTCCGACAGTAACAGCTGTCGGAACTTCTAAGGGTTACTAGTAATTTATCCATGGCAGAGGACAGGTGGCTACATGTAGTTTTTTCTGATCTGAAGGGCACATTTTCAAGTTGCAACGAAAAGGGTTATAGTCGCAGTTCGTCGGATGCCAACAATGGATCACAGTCGCAGGAGAAGATCAACAAGCCTGGAACTGCTTCAAGAACCAGCTGAACTACTAACATGAGATTCTTTTGGCATAGCGAGAAAGAAAATA
The DNA here is from genome assembly GCA_000418225.1 of Zizania latifolia. Taxonomy (NCBI): domain Eukaryota; kingdom Viridiplantae; phylum Streptophyta; class Magnoliopsida; order Poales; family Poaceae; genus Zizania; species Zizania latifolia. The sequence goes on along the minus strand of KE371834.1, from coordinate 553,203 downwards.
CCAGGGAAATGACCAACACGAGTAAATCAATGCTGCGGTCGTGCTACAAGTATGTCAATTCCGTCGCCATTTCTGAAGAAAGCACATACATTCTCGCATTAAAAAAAACACAGCCCAGGCCACAGAAGAAGAAGAAGCTACTAGGCGGGAACCCGAAACAGGCCAACGTGCGCGAGTTCCCGAAACACGGACGCGCGTCGAGGAGCAGCGACTACGCCATGATTTCGGTATCAGATCGAGATTATGGCAGGCGATAGACGTTAATGATCCTTGTCCACATCATGGATTCATGGCTGTTTCGAGCCAGTCGTTTTGGACCAGCACAGAGCCATGTACGTGTGTCCTCTTGCGACGACGTCGTGACCTGGTTTTAGACCAAAGTCACCAATCAAAAGGATGTGCGGACAGAATTCCAACCACATGGCAAACAAAGCGCCAAGACTCATGCGTTCTTACGTCTACATTGAGCAAGCTTAGCATCGTTTTTCCCTGGGTTTAATTGGAACAGACCACTTGACGTCAAGGCGTCAAGCGTTGGATCGACGAGCCCTACCAAGACTGCGAAAAAAATTCCGCACGTGTCTTTAAAATTCTCACAGTAAGAACTCTTAGTTTGACATCACATCACTATTGTAATAATCTGACGACTAAAATAAAGGACGCAAACGGTAGAGGTAGAGGCAGATGGCAGATGGCAGATGAATGGGGCTGCACTCTTTTCGCTCCAGTCATCAAATTATCGTAATTATCGCATGACATAAATACAAAATTAAGAATCTATCACAGTTGAGACTTTGAAGTCAATCGTCAAGGAATTTATTTGACTGGACGCAATAACACATCTGGCCCGCGAGGCGGCGAATTACCACGCACGACGCACGTTCGCTGAACCCGCCTCGTCGCTGGGAAATGACCAGCCACCATGACGATACCGGGCGGGAGGCCCGCGAATGGGAGCGATCACGACGAGAGCGACCCGGCTGGTCGTCGTCGTGCGCGCTGCCAAAATCACGGGCGGATTTCTTCGTTTTTTCCGGCCGCGCGCGCGCGTGCCCCACGCACCCGGCCGCTTCTTCTCGGCACCGAGTTTGTTCCGCCGCGCGGAGTGGGGAGACGAACATGCATGGTGCATGGTTGGTTCGACCCGCCTCGTGGCCTCGCGGGCAAAACGTCGAGAGCTCTCGCGGCTGATTGGTTGACCGGAGTGAGTGACAGCAGCATGCATTACCATGTCATGCGAGTATGCGTCTCGTTGATAGCGATTCGTTTTCTCCTTTTCTTCGGCGCAAAATCGGATTTATACTAAATCCTCTTTGTTCGTTGCTTACCCACAGAGGCAGATTAATTCGGTTTGGGGTTGTCTATGTGTTCGCGATCCTATAGTTGTCTCAAAAACTAAGAGAGATAGATAAAATTTAGACAGGTTCGGGTCTCCCTGAGTATAATAACCCTAGTCATGTATGATGGAGTATGCACAGACGAGTGTGATTACAGAGCTCTCACGCGCGTAAGCTGTGTAAAAGTCTAAGTGTCTTTCTGAGGGAGGTACCCTGGCCCCTTTATATATCTCAGGGGTCGGGGGTTACCGTTAGGCTTTAACTCCCCCAATTAAGTCCCTTTACAGTGGATAAATCACCAGAAATCGTGGGCTATTAACAACAACATTATTTTCTACTTTTACTAGTCATTCAAGACCGGCGGTTACATCTTTTATTGCCAGCGATTAAGTGTGTGGGTCTGCTGCCGCCTCCACCCTCCGAGTCCTTGTACTCGGGATATTTCCCGAGTCCTCAACTCGAGATGTCATCCGAGCTTTCCTTTACATATCGCTGACTGTTTTGCTGTCGACCACCGGTCCGACCGTTTTTGAGGTCATCTTCAGTGTCTTGTCTCCTGGTCTCTTGTTCTATTCGACCGCCCTAAGACGACTCGGGGGTGTCCGGGGCCATCCCCGACACTCTTGTTCATGGTTGCCTTTGGAAGATAGGAAATTTAGAAAATCTTGTAAACAATTTTCGTTATCGAGAAGCCATATCAGATAGTAGGGCATCCTCTGAAAGATGAAGCTAGTCAGATTCCAGGGTATCCTTTTCGTGCGGCGTATTCACCTCACCAGTAATTTTTTTGTTCTTTTGGAATGAAAAGAGCAAAAGATGAGAAAGAAAAAAAAAGCGCCTGGATCAACGAAACGCTTGCATATCCTATAGGCAGAATTCTCCGTCCCAGAAACGAAAGAAAAGGACAGTCAGGACAGAAGAAAAGAGATCCAGATCGGATGGCACTCCACGATTCAGTTGATGCAGTCTTTTCTGTTCCTCCTGAGCTAGCCGTGATGCTTCTGAGCAAATGGTCGGATTAAAAACAGGACGAGCTCGTGCCCAGTCCATTCTGCCGACCATACGGAGAGCTTGACATTAGGCGAGACGTACGCAAGGTTAGGCGCAGGTTGGTCTTTTCCACTGCCATGTCAAATGTTGCCCGCGTTTTCAATTGGTTTTGCGTGGTCTCCTGGTTGAGTTGAGCCTAAGCCTACACGCTTGCTTTAATCTACAGGTAGGGGTGGACACAAAATAATCTAAAACTGAACCGAACCAAACTGAAAAACAGGTAATTTCAGTTTCTTTTTAAATCTTCGGTTTTTATTTTTGTTAAGTTCGGTTTTCGGTTTTCGGTTCGGTTTTTACTGCTGAAAAACCGAAGAAACCGAAATACCGAAGCTTTTAAA
>KE371834.1:527544-537589 GCA_000418225.1 Zizania latifolia | reverse complement strand
TACCACGGCTCGCCGGCGAAAGGACGCGCCTCGTGCCGTGACGCCGGGAGCCCCCGGTACATGGCGGACACGGCGTCGTCCGTGGCGCGGGCACGCTGTTGCCAGAGCGCACCGAGGCAGTGCCACGGTTCGGGCGACGGCGCTGCCGAGCCGAGGCCTACCCATGGCCGCACCGGGTCGAGGAAGTCGCGGCCGGACAGCGTCAGCTTGAAGAGCTCGGAGATGAGCCGCCTCGACGACTCAGAGTTCAGCGACGATGTCACTAGAGATTACTACCTCGACCAGCTCTGGTGATTACACGGAGCCGGAGCTCAACGCTAATTTAAGAGAAGTTTTAACATTCGGTATATATATAAATAGTATTAGGTTTAGCATGGTAAATCGTTGCAAAGTACCCTTGAATGTATCTCAAGTATGTCAATAGAACAGGAAATAAAATCTGTTCTACCCCTACAGCTCTAATCACATCTTTTTTTATTTTGAAAATAAGGAAATGCTGCAGATCATCCATCCGTTTTTCATCAGTATTTCGTCTAATTCAAAGGCCCTAAGTTCATGTCGATATTTTCATAATTAGTTTAGCAAAACTGGATATTATGTTTGTGTTTTTAATATTTCTAAATGCCCCCTTAGTCTTATAAAACAGACAACTAATGGAAGTACTCCTTCGGCTCAAAATGCAATAAATTTAAGAGTTTAAAATTTGTGTCAAATATAACAAAGTTATAATTTATGAAAGGATTACATTATCTCTAAATTCTGAATTTGATTACTCAACGAAAGTATAATCATATATATGTTTGAATTTTAAACTTTATATTTTATGACGAATGACTAAAAAAAATCACAGATTTATACTCCAGTTGTGAACTGCCATTCCTTCATTTCGATTCTGACACTGCAAGAGCGGCTTAAATGCTGATACGGAGTATCTGATACTGACCTCTACTGCTCTACAGCATGAATGATAGCGCAAAATGGCATGGAAGTCCAGTGAAGGAAGAAGCAAGAGACTATACGGACGAGCTCCTGCCTTGTTGGCACTGGCAGATCCTTTGCAGTGAAGACAAAACTGTGGTTGTTTGGTGCAGTGTACTACCAGCCTCCCACACCTGCATGGCTTTATGGAGTCGCTTAAATGTTGACGAGCTTTGATGTGAAGTATCAGGCAAAAGGACGCTAAAACAGTACTCTACGTGGTTGCACATAGCTGTCTGTCGTCGAAAATCAGAGCTGGTTTGGCCTGGGCCTGAAAAGCGTGGCAAAATTCATTGAAAAGGGTGTTTGTTGGTTGAATTCATGTCTGACTATATGATAGAGTTTTGCGAAATTTAAGTATCCTAGAATATTTAGGTGTTTGGTTACTCGTATAAATAGGCTGAGTCTATATACGTGGATTTAAGAATATGATTTTAGCCTGTATTTATGGATAGGTTCAAATCAGCCTTTACTTGTATCCAGAATAGTAGGATTCAACAACCATAACGCGGGCCTACTTGTCAGCCACACTAAAATTAACTTGCATCTACTTATATAGTACTAGATTCAGTATATCAAATAGAAAATCAGTATGCATGTATCCGTTTATACGGTCTTAAATACAATCAATCAAACACTACTTTTTTTAAAAAAAAATACGACTCTACTTATCCAGCTTTTCCTCGTGAGGATACACGATCCCTCCTCTAGAAACAACTAAACACACCATGAGCATATTCGAACGATGATCGTGTATTCATGTCCTTTTAAGTCTTCCGAATTTCTTCAGAGTTAACGACAGGTGACCATTTAACAATATCATGATACAACAGCATATAGCTAAGATGAGGAAGAATACTATACAGTAGTACAGTGCTTGTACAGTATATTAATAAGGATACTATTTGAAACGAGGACTGAAGTTGTCCGCAGGTCATGTGTGCATAGTTTTTTCTGTTTGATCGTTGATCTGGTCGCTGAATTTTTCTGTCATTTCTGGTGCTAACTTCAGAAGTAGATTTCCGTTTGAGTAGTGCACTTTGAGATGTATATATTCAGCTGTTTCTATCCTACCAGCAAAAACGATCTCGGACATCGGTTTAGAATAACAAATTAGTACTTTTAATTAATCTTATTTTAAATATAATTATTATTAGCGAATTTACGCATATCTCTCTTTCGTCACGTCCTCTCTAACATGTTAGCTATGTTGCCTCCCTTATGTGTGGCTTTGTGCCCTCCACTTGCAGGCCACTAAAAATTTGATACTAACGTATGAATTTGATACAAAAATTCGACAAACATATCTAAAACATTTTTTATAATTCTATATAGATTTTTTTAGAAATTATATTATTTATGAGTTTGAAATATATGCTTCATAATCCGCAAATTAGCTGTTGAATTGGACTTACGTATGATGTGGATAATTCAGAGTTCAGGAGAACCTGATTTCTCAGGGGTAAAGCAGTCCTGCAAAAAAAGCACAAAGGGAACATTTTTTTTCATTGATAAAGCATGTGCCAGCAGTTAACCGCTGAATTATGTTCAAATTTTTTTAAACAATTCACACCGGACAGTACGGAGGTATGTATTAATAGAAGGAGAAAATAACAAAATTATAGCCAAGAGAAAAAGAAAAACACTCCCAAAGGAGCAAACAGCACAAACTCTAGATCGAAGACAGCTCTAACACTACGTTAGCCACCCCTAGAAGAGACCGGCCAACTCTAGCAGGAGAAACGTCAACACTCGCTAAGACAGCTCCACACGCCAAGACCGCTGAATTATGTTCAAAATTTTCAAACTCGATTCAAAGACGTGACACGCATTTCCAGCATTTGGAGCATCTTTGTACGGAATTCCAATGAAATCATGGAGTCGATCGATAGCAAGGTTTTCTGACTGTTACCGGGCTGATTACTTGCGATAGAAAGATAACTGGTCCGATTATATCTGTTATCACTTCAATTTGACAATTACTGAACTTTTTTACTTACATTCCGATTGGTAACTACAGCCACAGTGGAGTGAGGAGAACGATGCACACATTGATTTGGACTCTATCGAAGAAGACACGACCTGCAGCTGTCAATCTTGTTTGAGCTGACTATTGATTTGGTCTTGAGATTTGTTTTTATCTGCTGCTGCTGGTAGTGGATCTAGATCAGTAGATCTCACTTTCGAGTTTTGACAGCTTCTTGTGGTCTGAAACTCTGAACTCTGTCTACAGTACAAGCATACGTGACGCAGGATTCTTAAGTCGCCTCGCCTGAAGTGTCGAAGTTTTTTTTGGTAGACAGATGCAGATGCCTTCTGGGCCGGTAGACTAACAGAGTTCTTAAAATGATTGAAGAATGAAGAGCTGTCAATAATCTTCAGCCCATCTTAAAGCCCATAACCATGTCACATCTCACATGACATCCGACATTTTTTTTGGAAGTACATGCTTAATCCCGGCCTGATTTATAACAAAGATCGAATCATATACCCCTCTTTAGATAACAAATTGATAATTTATCGTCCACATCTCACTGAAATGTGAGATAATTTTAGATCAATGATATATAGGTCAGAAAAAAAATTCTTAATTTTTATTTAAATTTTTTGATTTAGAAGGAGGTGTCGCCGTGTAGGTACCCCTTATCCGAGATAGCGAGATTTGATGCTGTCTTCCTTATAGTTGTCGCTGTTTGCTATTAAAAACAAAACAAGAAGTGAAGGCCGGATAGAGACAATAGGGCTCATAATGCAACTGCGAATTTGCAATTAATCTGATCAAATCGAAGCTTCTCTGCCAGTTCTTTTCGTATTTTGTCTTCACAAAAGTAAATCGAGTTGTCTACTTCTATTTTGGTGGAGCTACGTACTACAACTTGACCCACTCCAATCCGTCGATGAAGCTGAGGGAGATGAACGGCTTGGCCTCCTCGTCGGTGAGCTCCCTCGACCACGCCACCCTGCCGGCGTAGTTGGCCCCCGGCCCCGCGCACTTGTATTGCCCGTAGAACACCGTCCTGCAGCGCGACCAACCGCACACACAGATATCAGCGGCGTTAGCGGCGAGGAATGAGAACGAGCGGGCGGCGACGGCGGGAGTGAGCTACTTACATCTCGCGCGTCGGGTCGCCCCAGTTGTACCAGCCGCGAGGGGTGATGATGTTGTCCATGTAGGTGTAGGCGAAGACGACGCGGGAGAAGGTGCCCCAGGCGCGGCCGAGGTAGAGCGCGCCGGAGCCCGTCACGCGGCAGTTGACGAACGAGAACCCCGTGTCCTCCAGGATGCTCATCCGGTTCTGCGCCGTCAGGGCCCCGTAGTTCCTCGCGATCGCGTGCACGTGACACCCCTGCACGCACCACCACCATTAGCCAACCATTCCCGACAAAAATGATGCATAAACCCTACCGACCACGCACGCGTGTGTATTACCGATGTTAGTGGCCCTGCTCTACAATTAGGGTTTGTTTAGCAGATCTCAATCCTGACCATCCACACTTAATGAATCAGGATTAAGGCCTGCCAAATAAGCTATTAGGGTTAATTTTTTCTCAGAGTTTCAATAGAGAAAATTTTCGGGTAAGCCTATCTCCGTTTCTTCATTCACCCTGAATATATTTTTACAATTTTACTCAAGCAATCTATTTTAACTTAGAGCATAACTTGTTAAATTGTCTTGTCTAACTAGGATTCTAGACTGGTTTTTTTATACAAGGATGAAAATTTTCTCATAATTAAGAAAATTTCCATGTTGACATCATTATCCCTGGTGTGTATACTCCTAAAGCCCGTGAATACCACTGTCTAGCCTGGCGAGAGGGCAGTTTCTGATCTGTGACAGAACACTCCATCACTAGCACTGGTAGCACTGTAGCAGTGTTGGTGTTACCGGAAGTTGGAGTGTACAAGCGAGTGAGCCTGTGAGACAGGATTCGTTGTTTTTAGAGGAGACTGGTACTGGTGGCGATGCTACGGCCTGGGCGCTTGGCTTTGGCACAGCACGAGACGTCCAGCTATGGCGTCACGGGCCGGAGCAGCCGGTGCCTGGGGCCAGGGGACCAGAGAACCTGCCGGCTCCAGAAAACCGCATGCCGCAACCGTGCCGGCGCCAACGACAAGCGGGAAGCGGCAGGTTTACCTCACGCCGCCCACGAAAATCCAAAAGGCTAATTACTAATTAGTAGTATAAGTACTCCCACTGGGCATCAACATTCCATTTTCGCTGGATTTCGCATTAAACGAGCTTCCATCTGGGCATGTAGGATTTCATAAATGCATTGACTCTATCGTACCTCTCGAGTCTTGCCCATGGCTGCAGCCTTGCAGGATAGCTTGCAGTACAGTACAGTGCATCACGCAGCTGTACCTGTAACGCAGGGCCAGTCACAAGATCAGGGCCGGCCATATGTGGCCGGTCGAGAATGGCTTGCTGCTACTTCGCTGTACTGTACTGTAACTCTGCGTTTTTAACAGTGTGAGACTGCGAGAGGCTGAGAGTATTCAGCCATTACGTGATGGGTTGTTGCTGCTGTGTCTAAACGTGGCACCATTGTAGCTGCCACATAGGCCAAGGGTAATGCCTTGTCAGGAAGCTGCAGGCCAGTGTATACTGACACGGCATCCTCTTGAGCTCTATGCTTTGTGCTTTGGGGATGTATGACACTGACATCTGATCAAATGTGTCTTCTTCCGTTATTTTTATCATAACTTTATGTCTGATATGTGACTGAATCTAACAGTGTTAAAACCTATATATCAGTGGTAAAGTCACTTTGTAGTTAACTGTAGAGAAACTCTCACAGCTAAGTAGGCAGATTGAGCAAAGATTACCTGTTGACTTGGTTTTCGGGGGCTAACTAATTTATCCTAAAACCAAGTTGTAAGCTGTGGCTGCAAGCAATTCCTGTGTAAATTAGTAGGAGTACCTCATAGAGGGAGAGGGCGTTGCCGAAGATGAAATCGACGGAGCCCTCGATGTAGCAGTCTCTGTAGTAGTGGCGGCCCAGGTGGTCGTAGAGCGTGTCCTGCGCGCCGAGGAAGTTGCACCCGACGAACGCCGCGTTGTCCGCCGAAATCCGCAGCGCCACCCCCTGCTTCCCCAGCGCCCCCGGCCTCGGCACCGGCGCCGTGTTCTGCCGCCGAATGTGGACAGCGCGAGCAAAATGGATCAGGCGGCTACGAGAACGCACGCAAGCGGAGAAGGCTGTCGCTGGATGAAGCGGTGCGAACCTTGAAGGTGATGTTCTTGGCGACGAAGTACTGCGCGTTGACGGCGAACGTGGCGGAGGCGAAGGTGCCGAAGGGGCGGCCCAAGGGCCCGACCGTGTCCGCCGTGTCGCCCCACTGCACCACCGTCTTGTCCGCGCCGGCGCCCTCGATGGTCAGGAACGCGCGCATCGGCGAGATGTTCACCTTCTCACTGCACGGGAGATCAAGGGAGATCGGTCTCATCTTTCAGACGACGGAGATGCGCGCCGGATAGGGCGGAGAAAGCGATCGAAACCAAAGTTACGGGTGACGGGGAGGGGGGCGCGCGCGCGCGGCGACGACACGTACGTGTATGTGCCGGCATTGACCTTGATGACGACGCGGGCGAGGTTGATGAGCGGGAGCGATTCGACGGCGGCCTGGATAGACGTGAAGTTGCCGGCCGCCGGGTTCTTGTCCACGACGATCGTGCGCGTGGTCAGGAACCCGCGGTTGAGCGCGCGCTGGAACGTGCTGTGCTCCAGCCCGCCCATGAACCGCACCCACCGCGTGAACTGCCGCTCGATCGTCTCCACCGCCGTCGTGTTCACCGGGTACGGCTTTGCCGCCGCCTTTCCCGGCCGCAGCCCCTTGGTATGCCCATGCCTCTGCCCGTGCCCATAATGGCGACCCCCCGCGGCCACGCCGCCGCCGCCCGACGTAACGAGCAGCGCTACCGCAACGCAGGCCAAGAACCGCGCCCACGACACCGCCACCGCCATGGAGACAGTCAGTCAGTCACCAACGGCAACGGCTACGGCAACGGCAACGGTGGTTGGTGGCGCAGAGAGACAGAGAGAGAGAGGTGGCAGGTTTAATTCCCGAGGGGGGTAGACAGGGTGGAGGGGGGAATTTAAGGAGATCACGGGCATGGATGGAAGCAAGCAGGCAGCGATGGAATGACACGGCTCACGAGTCGCAAGGGGGGAGAAGAAGGCCAGTGTTATGCTGGTTGGTTGTGGCGCGTGTGCATTCCCGCGCATCTAGCAGGTGGCGACGCGCCGATGTTGCCATGTGCATGCGTGTGTGTGTATTGGCGCTGTGCTGAATTTCCTGGCCACTGGGCAGGAATTTTCTCGGGGACAGCTCGGAATTCTATCTTTCTTTGCTTGGTCTCGCGCGTAAGTACGCTTGTGCTGCCGTGCGCGAGTGTGTTCTTTTTATCCCGTGATTGGATTTTGTCTTGAGCCTGCTTTGTTCTGTCAGTGTTCTTCCTTCCATAGCAGCACTACGATTGGAGGCTCTGATGCTGTCTAAAACTACCTCCGTTTGTCATGGTTTTCTTTAATACGTGCACTTAATTTTTTGGGTTTTCATTAAATCTTCAGTCATCGACCACACAGAATTGTTGGGTACTATTCTTCTTGCAACAAAAAAAGACACTTGAAGAGATGGTGACTGACTGCTAGTGTTACCTGAACAATATATACAGACTGTTGAACATGGTTCATTGGTGCATCATGAAAGGGTAGGTACACACGCAATGCAAGTACAAGCGCAAGCGCAGAGAAGCGCATTCTTTTTCGGTGTTGTTTTCCTCCCGTCTGATCGATTCCTCACCTGTCGTTCTACCAGTGGCCTTATCTTTTCCGACGGCTTCTTCCTGCTGCTTTGCCTTTGCTGCCACCCGTGAGGACCCTCTCTCAAAGGTGGCAACGGAATACCGGCCAATTGCTACTGTGGCTGAAACAAAAGGACAATACGCAGGAAAAGATCGCTGCCATATGCCATATGAGTTGCTGCACGCTCAGATACACTCACGCGGTTAGCTATACTGTTATAGTACAGTACATGCAAGTCACTCCTAGAGTCCTAGGCCCTAGCCCACCACCAGTCTACCACAATCCACGTCTTCCACGACAGCTATCGGAACTCCATTAGAGCAAAGGTCCCTAACAGGTACTCACCAAACATTAAAAAAACTCAATTGATGGTTTAAAACATAGCGTACAATCAGACACGCTCAACCTCAACCTCACGGGGAGCACACTTTTAGAGGCTCTACCCTTGCGCTACAAGCGCAATAGCTATTACTCACCAAACATCTCAGCCAATGTTTAAAACATCTTGTACTCTGGATTTCTTGAGTTACATTACGGGTATGCCCACATTTCAGGAAAATATGTGACGGTGCTTCAGTACAGGGCAGTGATACACACCGTAGGAACTAGGAAGTGATTATTCTACAACGCTCTTCACCGTAGCCACTACTCAGGTAGAACCAGGCCTATGGAAACAGAGAGTTAAGTGTTTCCGACTTTCCATAATGAGAGGAGGGGCATACGGAATACAGAGTAAAATACTGTACATGGAGCATCATTCGTCCTGATCCAGTTCTTGTGCATCATCTGCAATTTGGGAGCTACGGATTCCCCAGAAGGATCTCGGTCGCAGATTCTTCTTGGTTGCTTTGAATAGCCAGCCTATGTTGGACTCACAGTCAGCACACGATGCAATTGTCCACGAGTATCTGCATAGCAACAAACAAAGTCGCTTTCTGGAGTTATAATACAAAAGGCATGCATGAACTTTAACTTTCACCGTTCAAGGTTGTATGATGGATACAGAGATAAAAATGAATAAGCAAATACTACATATTTACCCTGGGAACCAGCTGTGGATCGTTGAAGGATTGCCATCAAGAGCAAGCCCAGTTGCCCTGCTGACTGTGATCGTTTCATGGACGAAACCATGAGGGTTGACATAGGCACCAAGAGGACCATCAGTAGACATCACCACCATGTCACTACGTTTTGCTATAAGGGACTACCATAGTAAAAAGTATGTCAACACAGTGATAAATTTTACATTGAAATTCATCAATTTAACTACATGTCTTTTCCTAATAATGTTTCAGTCTCAAGAAAAAACAGGTTACATGAAACATAATTTGCCTAGCAGCCGGGTGAGACCGAGCAGCAAAATCGACATGAACTATGAAGAAGATATATTTTATGTTTGTGCCAATACTTGTCATGTGTGGGAGTGTGGCAATTCAGTTATATTGCACTGCTGTGTAATATTAAAAAATTCAGGGGTGGGGATGGGGAATTCATAGACATCGCAATGATAAGAGATGGGTGCCAGATTCATGCCACCACCACTTATTAACTTCTTTAAGGGTTAGTTTGGCAGCCCAGGGATCCCGGCCAGTATTCCAGCCTGCCAAATTAGGCCTAAAGGGGTAATGAAAGTGCCTACCAAAACCAAGCAATAGATTCATCACTTCTGATCAGGAGAACATCAAATAAACAATTCAAAACATGGTAGATAGTTACCTTACAACATCTACATTTTATAAGATTAAAGGCCTTGAGAAGCTGAATCTCCCTTCGAAGACGGTATGAAATTCCATCAATCTCCAGTACCTTTTGTCTCACAGATTCTGATACAGGAAGTTTGCTTCCAATGGAAAATGATAAAATATCTGGTTTTCTCACGTAATCATCCATGCTTGGGTTGGTGATTATCTGTCTCCACAGGTCTGAAGTGAAGGTTATAGTGTTAACAAAATTAATAGACTAAACATCCACAGAGAAGGATGCTCACACTCAACACTCAATAAGTTCAATCACCCAGTAAAATGTTCTACTTTGATGGGAACAGTAGGGGATACTATACGAAAAAATATAGGGTAAGCTACGATTGTTAGCCTAAGAATCCTTGAAACGTGGAATGACAATAAACGTCATTGCAAGATTCATAACAAATCAGTTTGATGGTTATAGAAGCACTTTACCTGCAGCCCTACGAGCAAGTGCATATGAGTCGTACATTTCATAAGCCCACCGAGGCCAAAATGATAATGGTGCCTGAAAAGCT
>KE371834.1:500598-516688 GCA_000418225.1 Zizania latifolia | reverse complement strand
CGTAATTGTTCTTGAATTCGGGTGCTTGAGTCTAGACTCTCTCGAGTTTGTTTCAAAAGGGCCTGAAATCTGCCGCGCACGTCGTATGAATATTGGAGCCACAGTGGCATTATAGTAATCTGACGTCATCAGCTCACGAGGCCTTTCCTTCTTTTCTACTCTCTCTAACCAGTATCGAAAAGCAGAAACCCAAAATATATACGCATTGGACTCTCCGGGACATATTAAAAATAATTGAGATTATAAATTACAATATAATTTTAATTATTAGATAAATAGAAAGATGACTGATTCTATTAGTTATGCGTGTTGATCAAACTACCTATAGTTTTCTCCTTTGCTATATAATTTGCTTTATGAGCTATCAATAAGTTATCTCAAAGAGGTCTATTAATCAAGATGTTCTGTCCAATTGAATTCTTAGTAATTTCAAAAGAAAAAAATTGTTACGCTTGTGCTTTCGAGATGATTTAGCCGAGATTTGAGTAAGATTGAAAATTTACTAGCTGTGACATAGAGTCTGTTTGGAAAAACTACTTTCAGAATCTAACTATAGAATATAAATAAACTCATATTGAAATAGTATATAAAAACTGAAAACTCTGTTTTCTTCGGATTCTGGCCACCGTGTGATTCGAATCATAAACTCTTCCAGAAAGGCCCGTAGTCAGCGAGAGACAAACACCTACACCTGAGACCAGAGCATGATACACGAATGATGTTTCAAAAAAAGAAATAAAAAACTCACGCGAACAAAACAAATCAGAAACCCCGCGGCCTGCGCGAGAAAACAAGCCAACCGAAGGCGTGACACGGAGGACGAGGCAGAGCGCGGCCGGCCGGGCGCACCGCGCACGGCACGACGGCGAAGCAAAACCCCAGCCCTGGCCGCATTGCCCGGAGCCCTCCGACTCGGGCCATTCCGAGCTCGAACACGCCCAACCACGCCGGCGGCGGCCTCGATCTGAGCCGAGGCCGCGGTGCGCCGGTCCTGTCGGCGAGGAAATGGGGAGCGTGGACGGCGATTTCGACGGGCTCCAGGCAGGTGAGGCGGCTGATCCCAACGCTCTCCAGTATTTGAATTCCAGCCCTAGCAAGCTCGATGTTTGGGCGCGGTGAGTTTTTTTCGTGATTTTGGGGGTAAATATGAGCTCTGATTTAGTGTTTTTGGTGGTCAGCATTCAGCAATAGGCAAACCCGCCTTTTCTAAGCTCTGATCTAGTGTTTTTGGAGTTGGGATTCTAACTCAGCGACCTCAGTGTTTCGTGTATATTATTCATCGCTGGTTCTACCTATCGCCAGCCCAGCTATTGTTCAAATGTTCAGTTCTGCTTTAGTGTTTGAAGTTAGCCGGCGTCACTTTCTGGATCTCGATATTTGTTTTTTTTTTCTGTTTCAGTAGTAAGGTATTTGCCGAAGAAGAACAAGAGTGTTAAGCCGTTGTTGTGAGCGTATAATCGCCACATATTTGCCCGGATGGTTCAATTTTTGATCATTTCTATTGTTCTGAGATATTAGCTCTGAGCTGCTGATCTCAGAGTTGTGATTTTTTTTGTCATACTTGATTTACATGGTGGTGCAAAAACATTGTAGCTGAACGGCGCGTGGAACTGATTGAATGGCTCAATGCCTTACTCCCGGAGTACCGTTTGCCACTGGACTCATCTGATGAAGAGTTGAGGGAGCTGCTCAGTGATGGCACGGTCTTGTGCCATATCGTGAACACACTCATTCCTGGTGCTCTCGAGGTGTGTCTCTTTTGGGCTTCAGGACTTTTGGGTTTCTGTTGAATTGTGGAGTTGTTGATGTATATGCTTTGACTGCAACTCTGCAAGTGTTTTTGTTTAGGGATCATGGGGTGCTTATGCATCGTCAGATCAACGGTCAGGCAATGTGAAAAAGTTCCTCTCAGTAGTTGCTGACATGGGGTTGCCAGGTTTCAGTGTGAAAGATCTCGAGGAGGTAAGGTTGATCTTATCATACTAAGTAGTTGGTTACTTGGTTTGCATGAATGAGTTCTGAAATGCAAATGGTTGAAATTATAGTGATATTCAATACAGTGGTGCTTGGCCTTGTTGCCTTGTTGGTCAAATGGTCATGGTTTTGCATTGCTGACAAGTTTTATTCATGTATGCACACATAAGTAAAATTATATTTCTAAAGATCCTTTGCTTCCATTATATTTGGTGAATACGTGAATAACATAAATAGTTGTAATTGGACAGCAGTGTTAACTCAAACTTCCACGATAGAAGTTAGATTGTTAGTTCTATTTTATACTTTGCTGGTTGCTTTAATCTTAGGAAGAAAGTCTCAAAAAAGGATTGACATAACATAGCTGTACCTTAACTCTGAAGTGGCAGAACATGCAAGCATTGGAATAAACCCCTCAATTTCACTGTTCGTGGATCTTAAGATGTGTACGCTGTACCATTTCTATGTTCCTGATTGTTTCTGTTAACTCCCATAAAATTGACATGGCAGGGATCAATGTCTCCAGTAGTGGATTGCCTCTTGGTTCTGAGGGAAAGTGTGAGTTCTGGATTAGGTAGTGATACTTCAGTGGATGTTTCCAAGAGCATTTTGAGGAAAAAATGGCGAGTTCCAGAAACTGGCGAGCCTCTAGTTCCTGGTGTGGCGCAAGGGAAGGCATCCCTTGGAGAGTACAAGAGGAATGGCCTTCCAGATCCTACGTCCCAGCAGAAAACTCCTGTCTTTTCTGGTATGCACATATTGTTGTTCATTTTGAGCATAGTTTCAAAAATTAGTTGAAAAGAAGTTCCTAATTATTTTCTCTTTGACTCTAGAATTCTGTACTATACAGTCAAAGGGTAAATACCATGGGCTACTTGTGACTTGACCATATTGTGGGGTGTTAATGATTTAATGGTTGGAGTTATAGATTGGAAAATTATGTTAGACTTAGAATTTTAGTGGATATACAAACTTTCTGATGTAGCTAGATTTGATCAGGTTAGTACTTCAACTGTTCAACATTGCTTGAAGTCTTTAACATGATTTCCAAGGTTCAAATTATAATATGGTTAACATGTCTGCTCTGTTACAACCCCAAGCTATTGAGCATTATCTATATTTGGGTTGGTCCTATTCTCCACCTTAGGTAGCTTGTTGTGTATCCTGCAGGGCAAAAGCTCCGTGAGATTTTACAATTAAAACGTGGATCCTATGCTGATCTTCCGGCTGCCAAGATTTCAGAAATGATGCATTCTAATAGTTTAGATGTAACCAGCCATCGCATAAGCTTGTCAAATTGTTCTGCATTTTTGTTTGTTGTCCCTTTCCTAATAGTAACCACCTTACAGAATGCACCAACTCAATCACTTCTTAGCGTTGTCAATGGCATTCTGGATGAAAGCATTGAAAGGAAAAAAGGAGAAATACCGCATGTACGTCTATGTTTTGACTTTCAAAACACATGCTCTCTTTTCCATTGATACCTTTTACATCTAACTTTATCCACCTCGCTTCAGCGTGTAGTTTACCTATTGAGGAAAGTAGTTCAAGAGATTGAGCACCGTCTTTGTATTCAAGCAGAGCACATAAGAAGTGTAAGAGAAAATTCTTTTCTGAAGATTGTATTTCCTTTAGCTAATAGATGCAATTCTTGATTCAGATGTGTCTTCTTGCAGCAAAATGTTATCATTAAGACGAGGGAAGATAAATACCGTTCAAAAATCAAAGCGCTTGAAATATTAGTAAATGGGACAAATGAAGAAAACCAGGTAAATATTCAGTTTGCTGATAATTATAATAATTTAAAAGTCTTTTCCCTTTTAATGTGGATACTGTGTACTTTCCTTCTTCAGATGGCAATAAACCGGCTTCAGATAATTAAGGTTAGACCAGCACTCAAAAGATTTAAGTTAATTTCCTATCTTTATTTAAAAAATATTGTTTAGCTACTTTAGTAATATTGTAAGCATGTTAAACCAGTGAAACATCTGCACTATAATGTTTGACCATATTACTATAAGAATGATATTGGATGCTGGTTTTGTTATCATCTATGGCAGTAGAAGTTATGTCATTTGTTAATTATAAGTTTGTAGGGTGCCATTTGTATTATTATCTTTTTTTGGCATGCAGGAAGAGAAGTCAAAAATTGAAGAGAAAAGGAAACTTGGTGAGCAAGATGTTGCTCGGTTAATGAAAGAAAAAGACAATGCTGAAAATATAATAGCTAGTCTTAAGAAAGAGATGGAAGTCAGGACTAGCACGCAAGAAGAACAGCTTAAGAAAGTTGAAATAAATGCGAAGCAAATGGAAGAACATTTAACCATCAAAATTAAGGAGGTCGAGTCACTTTTAGTGCAATCAAACAAGAAAATTGAAGAAGTTCAGGCTACCTCCCAGTTAAAATCACAACTGTGCAGCAAGAAGGAAGGCATTTTTCAGAATTACATGAATAGCCAACAATTATATGTCAAGGTTTGTTTACTTTAACTTGGTCTTGATTCTGTTTTGTTTTTTTATTTTGTTTTTGAGTGATTGCTTGAAATTTGATAGGATCTAAGGATATCATCGCGATCTATAAGAAATGAGATGCAGGCAATTAAAATGGAGTTGAGAGATGAAATGTCCAATCTTGGTATGTGTTGTTACATTGCTTTATGTTTTATAACTAAAGTACACATTTACTCGGATCTTTAACATTTTGTTGTTTTCACATGTGTAGGATCTGGTTTGAAGTGTCTGGTTGATGCTGCTGAAAACTATCACAATATTCTTGCTGAAAATCAAAAGTTGTTCAATGAAGTGCAAGAATTAAAAGGTCTTTGACTTCTCAAATATTATTTTGGTTTCAGAATGCACATATTGACTTCCATTTCAATATCTGCCTCTTTTAGGTAATATAAGAGTGTACTGTCGTGTAAGACCATTTCTTCCTGGTCAAGATAAAAAGTCAACCACAATTGATTACATTGGTGAAAATGGTGAACTTTTGATCTCAAATCCGTTTAAACAAGGAAAAGACGGACATCGAATGTTCAAATTTAACAAAGTGTTTAGTCCATTTGCTTCTCAAGGTATATCCTTGTTAGAATGGAAATTTGGTGTATGCTTATTCATGTGTAAATAAATTCTAACACTTTTCTCTTCAATTTACAGCTGAGGTTTTCTCAGACATCCAACCGCTGATTCGATCAGTCCTTGATGGATTCAATGTGTGTATTTTTGCTTATGGTCAAACTGGTTCAGGAAAAACTTACACAATGGTACTAACTTTTATCCCAAGCATGACGGTTAATTTTTTATTGGTATCATTCTGGCATCATACATATTTTGATCACTTATGTCTTATTTCAATAAATTTGTTCATAGAGTGGACCCAGCACATCAAAACAAGATTGGGGTGTCAACTACAGAGCTTTGAATGATCTATTTGATATCTCACTAAGTAGGAGAAATGCTTTCTCATATGAGGTGGGAGTCCAGATGGTCGAGATATACAATGAACAAGTGCGGGATCTTCTATCAAATGATATTGCACAGAAACGATATCCTGATTCATACCTGTATTGTCATTTTTTTAAAAGATATCAATGTTTATAATTTTGTAAGAGAATGATTGTGCTCTCTTTAACACAAATAAACACTTGGAATATGGAACACTTCTCAACCTAATGGACTTGTCGTCCCAGATGCGAGCTTACACCCAGTTAAATCAACATCAGATGTTTTAGACTTGATGGAAATTGGACATGCAAATAGAGCTGTTGGTTCAACAGCTCTAAATGAAAGGAGCAGTCGGTCCCATAGGTTGAGTGACTGATAACAAAAGTTAATCTATCTCTTTGTGCTCTCTATGTGACTGTATTTTAAAACGTGTTATTATATGCAGCATTCTAACTGTACATGTTCGAGGGTTGGATGTGAAGAATGGATCCACCTCTAGAGGATGTCTACATCTTATTGATCTTGCTGGGAGTGAAAGGGTTGAGCGATCTGAAGCAACTGGAGATAGATTAAAAGAGGCTCAACACATTAATAAATCACTCTCTGCTTTAGGTGATGTGATTTTTGCTTTGGCGCAAAAAAATGCTCATGTGCCATACAGAAACAGCAAGTTAACACAAGTTCTTCAAAGCTCCTTAGGTAAACAGTTTTTACTTGTTGGTAAATCATGCATCCAGAGTTAGATTTATGGTTTTTATAATTATAGCCTTAAAATATTTTCTTGCAGGTGGGCAAGCGAAGACACTAATGTTTGTTCAAATAAATCCTGATGTTGAATCATATTCAGAGACTACAAGCACTCTAAAGTTTGCTGAAAGGGTTTCTGGAGTTGAGTTAGGTGCTGCAAGAAGTAACAAAGAGGGAAAGGATATAAAAGAGCTGCTGGAACAGGTTCTTGCCTTTTAGCCTCTTTCTGGCCCATCATAACTGAAATTTCTTTCCTTTTTTACATAATCTCTGAACTGTTTAGCTCTAGGAAGAAGAAGTCGTATGTGTAAACGTGGTGTTCATGCAACAACTATTCTTCCAAATACTAAAGCTGAAACCAGTACTATAAACCCTTCAGGTGCTGGCTTAGGAATTAAGCTACAGAACTTTGCTGCAAAGAATCTTTTTGGTCTATTATAAAAAATATATAAACAAAGCAAAAACTTCAACTGCTGATTCTGAACCTTGTAGGACCATGTGTACGGGCAGTATGGCTTTAAATGTCATTAATTTTGGATAGCTAGAAATGATGACTTGCAGTGATATTGTTGTATGTCAATGATTTTAAGTTCAGATATGTTGCTAATGGTACAAATTTATAGTTTAAAGTTAAACTCATGCCAATGACACATGTTATTGTTATAATGATGATTTCATCTTTTACTATAAATATTCTGTCATCTTAGTTTGAAAACTTTCACTTTACATACTTTGTCCAGGTTGCATCTTTGAAAGACACGATTGTACGAAAAGATGCGGAAATTGAGCAGCTCCAATTCATGAAAGACAAAGTCAGATTGCCAAGTTTCACCGTTGATATAAATGGTGCTAGCATGCCAAAGGATTCTAATTCTGACCTAGGATTGACATCGCTGACCACAACAAACCAAAGGAGCCAACTATCAGATCCTCTGGGTTATGCTGAGGTGAATAGAGATGGTGAACATATTTCACCTACCGACATTAGACCAACATGCTTGGATGAAGCAGATTTTGAAGACAATGTATTTGAAGATGGTTTCTCAGTAGGAGAAACCGATTATTCTGTTGGCTGTGCAGCTGGAGTTTTCCCGGATTCCTGCTCAGATAGAACCGCTGATACCTCCATGTATTCTCATCTTCCTACATCACTTTCACCAAACCAACTTGCAACTGTTAATTGTTTTCCCTCACTACATTTACTCCATTTGCTATAATTTCATTTTGTTATTTACTCATCATGACCTTTTCATCCTGAGACAAAGATGCACTAATTTTGTACTGCTCAATAATTGCAGTCGGAGAGTTTCATCACGGATAGCTCGATTCAGTCTCACAAAGAATGGGCAACCAGCAACGTCCAGAACGAAACCAAGGGATGCTGCTCTGAAGACTCCAAGTATGTATTATAAACCACCCTGCTTTACTTTGACATGATTGGTTACTATGTGTACTGTCTACAAAATTTAGTACTTGTGCTCAACGAGTCCAAATTATCCTCCTGTATATAAACTTTTCTATAATTTATAAATGCCGATACAGTAGGGAACCTCTACTTTTTGTTGGCTTACAAAAACGAATGCTAAACTTTTAGGAAAGAAAGATCATGCTTCTCTGTGCAAATAATTCCATACCTAGTCTTGACATGTGGTCTATTATTGTAACACTTGCAAAAATTTAGTGCATTGGTCAAATAGTTTTCATTCCTGGGCATGGTGAGATTAATTATCACTGGTTATTAATGAGAAGTATATTGTCTCATCAGATCAGACAAAAGCTCAATCGAGCCAGTCTATAGGAGTCTCTTCGGTCAAGGCATCGAGAAGATGGCACAAGTAGAGCACGCTTCAGTTGCTCAATTGTATTTTGTATGCCCACCACGACTAAAGAAAAATCTGAAAATAGGTGTAGTAGCTGTAGGAACAATGTACCTGTAACTCAAGAAACAAATGTGAAATATTCTTGTGACAAAGGATGATCAGCTGATGACTCATCTTTTGGTCACACAGATCGAACATCCAGGAATGAATCCCCTTTTCTGTTTACGCTGTTTCCCCTGCACTTCGACATTTTGGCATGCTTATTGCACTGCGGGACTCAAATATTTGCAATTTTTTATGAAACTCTAGGCTTTTCTTGGCACTGAAGTACTCCACTAGGGGCATGTTTGATTTTTTTAGCAAGCCAATGCTAGTGCGCAAGGAAATCTGTATAGGAGAAGATGATAAATTTTGCTCTCCCTCCAAAGGTATGGATCCTTGCTCACCTTCAACCAAATATCAAATTTGCTCCTAGATGTCTCCAGTAGAGTTTTGGACGTAGCTTGCACAACAGCTAAACTGACGCTCTCCCGATTGGCTATCGCGGCTATGACTGTTCATATCTTTGTAGTAATTAGTAAGAGGCTCCCAGAAAAAGATATATAAATTATTAAAACATATTTGATTGTAGATTTAATAAAACTAATTTGATGTTATAGTTGTTGGTATATTTTTCTATTAAATTAGTCAAAATTAAAGAATATTTTGGCTTATAGAAAATAAAATACCTTATAATATGAAAGAATACTAATTAAACAAATAATAAAAGGAAAATATATTCTATTCTTTAAAACAGACATATAAATTTAGTTTTTAGAGACCTTAAACCCAATATCATCCTAGTTTTCAGATGTGATACCTGTGTTCTACAATTGTTTTAAATAAGCTTGTCAAGTAGGCAGGAAAATATTCTTCTGTGAAAACTACTCGATCCCAATTCATATACCAACTAAATACTTAAAAACTGGAGTGTCTCATCTCATGCTCTCACACTCTTACGAGTGTTTGGATCCTTGAACTAAAGTTTAGTTCTTATCACATTGAATGTTCGGATGTTAATTACAAGAACTAAACGTGAGCTAATTATAAAACTAATTGCAGAAACATTGGGCTAATTCGCGAGATGAATCTATTAAGCCTAACTAATTTATCATCAGCACATGTTACTGTAGCACCACACTGTTAAATCATGAACTAATTAGGTTTAATAGATTCGTCTCGCGAATTAGTTCTCATTTATGTTCTTAGTTTTATAATTAACCTACGTTTAATACTTCTAATTAACGTCTAAATATTTGATGCGACGGAAACTAAACTTTGACCGCAAACCAAACAGCACCTTTTTTTTTCCGCCTCTGCCTCACTTTGCCGGCCATCAGACGGCGAAGATCCTCCTCACCTTCTTCAGTTTCCTCCGGCAGATCGGGCAGCTCCCATCCTCCTCCGCGATCCTGCAAGCAAGCATCCCAGCTGCTCACCTCCAATTCGCATGTGAAGCTGCAAGCAAGAATCTCTCTCTCTCTTGCTTACCTCGTGCCGCACGCGTGGCAGGTGGTGGAGTGCCCGCAGGGGAGGAAGAAGCAGTCCTTCCTGGCGTCGCAGCAGACCACGCAGAGTTGCCGGCCCTCGCCGACGTCGTCGTCTTCTCCGTCGCCATCGTGCGACACGGAGTCGTACGACGACCCCAGGCTCGCGTTTTCTTCTTCCTCTTTCCTCGTCGACAGCAGCGAGGTTCTCTGGTCCTCGCTGCTGCCGCCTCCGGCGGGCCGGAGGCCGAACAGTATGCTCACTATTTCGTACAGGAGCAGCAGGGCAACAGCCAAGATGGCTGCAAAATTAATAAAATATTGGTTGGTGATCAATTCTAGGACTTGATCATGCTCTTTTTGCAGATAATTATTGAGCTAGTACCTGATCCTAGAATGTACACAATCCAGCGAGGCTCATATGACATTTTCACATACTGATCGACAGAATTCAGTCCCTGAAAGAAAATATGCATCAGACTAGTCATCACTCATCAGTGCATCTGACTAAAGTGACCCAGGTGAATCTAAAGATTATGAGTCAGTACTTCACCTCTTTGAGGCCAGATGATAGAACTGCAACGTTTTGCCCTAAAAACGGTAGTTTGTACATGCAAAAAGAGCTGCCCGGTGAGCATGCATAATCTGCTCCAGTGGTGTTGTAGAACAAGGTCCTGATTCTGAATTCCAGAAGCACCTGCCAGATGAAAAAACTCTGTAAGAAGGCTGGTGATGTCACAAAAATATTTTGGAAGTCAAATCGATCTTAACATGAGCTACTTTACAGTTGCATCCTGGTTGTTTAAATTTCCCAAGGCAATGTAGTACTCAGAGGAGAGATCGATAGTCTTCTTGATTGTTCCATTTCCTGTGATTACACATTCTGATAGCATTAGTATTTGGAATGTCACAGAGTACTGGAACTGTTTTTTAATCAGTGTGACAATGCTTACCATGAACCAAATGCCATGATAATGTGGTGTTGTGTGTTGATGGCTTCTCAGTCCATTGCATGAAGCTTTCTTTGCCTATGAAGAATCACCACACAGCAAGGGTTATAATGCAAAGGAGTTGAAACTAATCAGCAGTAGTAGTGATGCAGTAATTGTAATTTGTACATGTGTAGCCTAGTATCTATCAACCTACTTCCCATATTTGATGAGATAAAAATTGTAAAACAAATTGTGGTTGCATCATGTTCTAGTCTTGCTTATACCTTCCCTCAAAAACACTTATTCATATCTCTGAACTTTTCTTACCTCGTGCAATGATCATGCAGATTGGATGAGACGATTCAGTTTCACTTCTGACGCTGTAATCTACTTCTATTTCAGATCCCCTGTTGAGGAAATACACCCATTCCTGAAACATACAACATGAGAGATTGAGAGTTAGATACACTAGAAATCATATCATATGCAACAACAGTACGAGTGTCTGTCTGGCTACCAAGCATATAATGTGTGGAGCAGATAAAAACTGACACTGTCTGAAAGTAATTGCCATGATCCTGGATTCAGAGTTTGAGAAAATTAATAATTTGTCAATCTAAAGTTTGAGCTTCGATAATTTACCACCCTAAATTTCTGTTTCGATTAAATGTCATCCTAAACTTCAGCACACTTGATTTTTTGACATTCTTCCATTTTTTAATTCTCAGAGAGTTTCGGACACAAATGACAAGGCAGCATTACCCTGTGGAAATTGGCAGGCACGACAGCACTGCGAGCCTCCGACCACCTGGCTGGAACGCCTAGAGGAGGAACAGCAGGCAGCCCATAGAGCACCAGTCCATTCTCCGGCGAC
Source organism: Zizania latifolia (assembly GCA_000418225.1). Taxonomy (NCBI): domain Eukaryota; kingdom Viridiplantae; phylum Streptophyta; class Magnoliopsida; order Poales; family Poaceae; genus Zizania; species Zizania latifolia. The sequence continues at coordinate 505,371 of KE371834.1, read as the reverse complement.
TCTTCCTCCATCCTTACCTGCAAGTGCGAGTCACAGATCAAGCACGCCTGTCTCATGCAGAATCAAGCTACCGGGGTGCTCGCCTTGATGTCCTGCACGAAGAACGTGTTCGCCTGCACTAGCCTGGAGCAGCCGGAGCCGACGACGACTTGCTCCGGCGAGCCGTAGTGCCCCAGCATCAACACCGCCGCCGCTGTTCAGTCAGGGCAAAGAACAGTGGAAGTTACAGCACCGAAACCGTACCATACGTCGTCGATAAATATCAAATACGATCTTGATCAGAGTAGCGGACCGAAGAAGCAGAAGGTGAGGAGGGTGACGGAGCACAGCATCGCTGCCTCCATGGTTGTGTAGCCGACGTCGCGGCGCTGAGCGTGAGACGACGCGTGCGTGTGAGACGCTGTGAATGGATCTCCAAACTGCGCACGGCCTTGTGGAATTTAGCTTCTGTTCGGTGGCTCGTGCTCCAACTACCATTCCGGCTGGCCGAGAGCAGAACAGTCGTTCGGACAGGGCGCAACGACGCAAAAGCGCCTCGCGAATGCGGGAAGTGCCACTGAAAGCGGGAAGAGAAGACGGTGGATGTGGTGGAGGGGACAACGTGGGCCGAGCCATCTCCGGCCGGTGGCTCGCCGGAGCTTGACTGCGACGGCCGGCACCACCGACCAGAGCGGGGCTTGAATGGAAGACTTGAGCCGGCCGGTTTGTTGGCAAAATTATTTGGGCCGGAAGAGCCCACTACGCCAACCCGGCCCAACCTGGTGCGAGATGGATCATGGATAATAAAAACGAGTTTTTGTAATAATAATTTTATTATTCAAAATTTTAAATTTAAAAGGATTTTAGAAATTGCAAAAATAGCCTTCTGTTAGACTATGATCGATCTAGCCCGATCAAGCTAGATCGACTGGAACAGGCTTCTGTCGGCAGACCATATACCGATCTAGCACAGATCAGTCTAGATCGACAGATGATCTATCGATAGAAGCTTGCACTTGTCGATCTAGTCCGATCGGCCTAGATCAGCATACCATCTGTCGATCTAGGATAAATTGACCTAGATCGGCATACCATAGCTCGACAGAAGACTATTTTTACAATTTCTAAAATCTGCGTACCAGATTTAAAATTTTAAATAAAAAATATATTGTTAAAAAAAATCAATAAAAACCGCCCGGTTCCTTTCCGCCGATCAATTCAGCTCCAGCGAGCAACGCGCCGCGACGAACCAAACCGGACGCGCGCCGCGCCGCGCCGGCCTGTGTCTGAACCGAGCACACAAAAAAGCTCCATTACTGCACGGCGGGAGAGCGCCAGCGATTCAAACCATTCAATGCATGGTCGCATGGTTCCTCAAATTTTTCCTAGCTACCACGTCACACAATCGCAGGACGGCGGCCTGCCGGCTGCGTCGTCGTCTAGACGTCTACTACACACAGCTCCGTCATCTCCGCCTCGGTGTTCTTCCTCCTGTCCATGGAGCTAGCTAGCTAGCCAGCAGCCACGTGCTGTATACGCATGCGCTTCTCCACCGGCGCGCGGATTTCCCACGAAAACCGCGTGCTTATGCCTATCATGTGTGCGGCATCACCCGAGGGAGCCTGTCATGGGCTGTGCCCTGCACACGACGGAGACTCATGGAATGTAAGAACTGTCCTGCCTGCGTGTTCAGAACAACCACAACTTGCAAGAGCTCTGATACCATAATTAAAAATGATTAGTCAAAAAAGCAATAATTCGTGACACTAATTCGCTTCGTCGACGACGATGCGTGGCGCCGAGTGGCCAGCGATTTGCCCGAAGTAAATGCGGTGCAATTGATGGATTCCCTGCTGTGTGCTGTGGTCCTAGCTGAAGAAAAGGGTTCTTGCTGTTTGCACGTGGCAGCTGTGAGATTGTAGGTCCGAGAGAACAGTCGCTGGTAAATTGCGTAGTTCGTGATAACTCTTAAATTATGAAATTTCAACCGATATAAGATAAAATAACCGATATAAGATAAAATGGGACTATTATCAGTTTAGAGTAGTCCATATATAAATATCTGATATCTCAACCACAACCTAGACACCATACGTTTTAGTTGAGATCTAAGGAACGAAATATAGAAAGAACAAAATACTAAAATCTTTCGGCACATTAATTCTAGTCCCCTTGATCTCATTTAAAAGATCAAAGAGAAAGCAAGAATTTGGTACGAGGTAGGAGCAAAACGTTCGCTGGCGCTTATAATCAATGACAGTTCTCCTGTATTTCTTAAAAAAAATCTGATATCTACACTGCACAGATTGAGAAGCCTGGTTTCGATGTTATCAGCTGGGTTTTGTAAGTTGAAATCACTGATGCTGAAGATAAATCACAGCTGAAACGAGAACGCATACTGCCTGCAGTTTCAGACGAGTTTTCCTCTCTGCTATATCTTGAAAGCAAAAGGATCAGCCACATTTAAACTGTGACAGTTAAGCAGATGTCAGTCACATAGGCTGTCAATTCCGTCATGTCTTCAAGAGGGTGAAACCGATAATGCCGTGAAAGCTTTCGCCTTGTCATAATGAGGATAAATCAAAGAAAGCTGCACATAGTTACACCAGTAACAAGTAACAGCAATTTCTACCTGCACAGTGGTTAAGAAAGGTGGATCCAAATTACCAAGACAGCGACAGTATTTCATCCGAAATATGACAAGTATCCAATCCCGCATGCTAATTCTTTCCTTTCGTTTACAGAAGCATCATTTTTCAAATGGACACGAGAGTTGTACTCTGCTGAACTCTGACACAAATTCAGGTGCAAAATTAAATACAGCTCGCTGAATACAACGTATCCTATATGTATTTGCACCAATTAGAAAGAGACCTGATGTCTGGAGCTTACATTTCGCTGTGACGCGGTCCCCTTCACTTCCGATGTTACATCAAAATTTATAGGTGGCAATTGGCCTGACGATCAGACTGAATTTCTTCCTACATTTCTACTAGGAGGTCAGAACCAGCAAGCCTTAGCTCGCCGTCAGACACATATAAGTATGTGATTAACAGAACAGCTTACAACTCTAGCTCATGGTTTCATCACGAATTTAGACCAGAACAGCTACTGGTGTAACCGTGTATGTACTCGAAATATATAACAAAATCAAACATGCCAACTCTAGCATACTTGTATCAAGAATTAACATGAAAAACTACAAAAGGATGCGCACAATTTACCTCTATGTATGTACTCTGCATGCAATAATCCGTGCATTCAGGAACTAATAACTGGTTAAATCTTACATATTTAGATTTTCTGATTACGTATGGATACTCCTACTATAAATACCGTGCATGGAAAAAGAAAGAGATCACACCTAAGGGCTGTTTATGGCGTGTGATCTCATTCCATACCTTAATTTTTTTGTTTTCATGCACACTAGTTTTTTCGCATATAGCTTTTCTTACATATTATTTTTTTATAATTACTTACAAAAGAGGCATAAATACTAAAAACGCTGCAGCTTGATTTGCAGCACAAAAATCCTCTCGTATGTGTTCGTCCTCTCTCACGTGTGTGTTCGACCGAGGTTCTGTTCGTCAATTCGTCGGATAAATCCTGACAATAACATGAAGGGCCGTACTGATCCGTCGTCCTATCTGACGGCGGCGGCGGCGCGCTGCTGCTGCATGCGGAGCTGCTCGTGGAACCACATGATGAACTCGTCGGCGCGCCTGTCCACCACGTCGAGCCTCCCCTCCTCGTCGTCCTCCTCCCACGCCGGGAACGGCGAGTCCGTGATCCGCACCTGCCGCGGGAACGGCAGCACGCTATCCACCAGGTCGCCATCTTCGTTGTCGCCGTCGGTCGCCTCGGCAGCCTCAATCACGTCCATCAGGTCGAACAGCCTCGACACCGTCGCGGCGGAGCCGTACTCCGCGGACGAACGGTCGTGTCTCCCAGCAGCAGCGTGCTGCAGGCGCAGGCGCCGCTGCGCGCTGCGGCGCTTGTGCAGCGGCGTGCTGCAGCAGCTGAACTCGACCTCGCGGGGACGGTACTGGTACTGGGACACGGCGGCGGCGGGGTCCATCGACCGGCACGACATCGAAGAGAACCCGGAGGCTCCATCCGACGTGCTGCGGCAGCGGCGGGCAGCACCGCCATGCCCGCCGCTCGGGTACGGGTGCACCGCGGCGGCCGGGTCCATGGACCGGCACGACATCGACGACAGGTACGTCAACGCAGGGTGCTCCCGCAAGTCATCAAGGCCGAGGTCGTGGTGGTGACCGCCGCCGCGCTTGGACCGCATCTGGTGCAGGTGGACGCCGAGCGCGGCGAGCTTGGGCTGCTGCTTGCCGAGCCCCTTAACGAGGACGACGTAGATGGCGCGCGCCACGCGCCACGCCTTCTTGGCGCCATGCTTCTCGTGGTGATGATGATGGGAACAACCGCCACCCGACTCCATTGCCGCCGGCTCCGGCTGCTCGCTGCTCATCTCGATCGATATCTCTTTTTCTCCTTTTGGAAAACTCCACTGATCTCTCTCAGCTACGCCTCTCGATTGGAGCAGCGCCCTTCTCGACGTTTTACAGGGGCTTACTAGAAATGAGGTGAGAGGAAGAGGTATTTAAAAGGCGGGGGGCAGCGGTGAGATGGCCAAATCACTGTGCATTGATGACGAGGAGAACTATTGAATTATTTTTAAAAGGGTTCATTTATGGTGCCTCCGTTGTCTTCTAGGATTTTAATAGTTAAAATAATTTAGATCATTGATTAAGTATATTTAAAATAATTAATTTAAAAAAA
>KE371834.1:483565-500523 GCA_000418225.1 Zizania latifolia | reverse complement strand
TTTTTTAGTGCATGCAATAATTAATCTGTTAGCATGCGAAGAAATAAATTAATTATTGTATATATGCGGGCCCACACATATTAAAAGAATGTTATATGACCTATTACTTCTAGGTCACTGATATCAAATCTAAGCCGTTAGATCGTACAGATTGAACAGTTCATAAAATTTGAGAGCACCATAAAATTCTCCTTTTAAAAATAATACTTTTTAAATTGGAGCATATCTAGCATCCATTTAAAAAAATATAAAAGTATACTTTTGTTCCTATTTTAAAGGACGACATGACAAATTCAAACGAAAATATTATGACTTTTTTATAGTAACTATATATCTATTATTGAACTAACGCCATAGCATGTCCAATATATAGAAATATCCTCCGAAAATGATGACATGATAGAGGTGACAGTATCTCTGATATCATTTAAAATACTGATATAGGTGATAGTATCTCTGATGTCATTTAAAATACAGATAGAGATATATTTCTGTAATTTTTTGAAATAAATGATAGATCTGCTATTTCGATTAAAAATCGAAAATTATGTGCGTGTTGTCTTCGTATTGTTCCTTTCGTGTCTCAGAAGGTGCCTGCTTCATCACGTGTTTAAGAATGCCGTGTCACACCTGATCTGATAGCTACGAGTGTCCGTTTTGAAGTTACCTTTCTGGACACGCTCGGCCAGATTTTCAGAAATATACCACTTGTGTTAATGGTGTGTTTTAAGTAGTTAAAAACGTGCATCTATAGATTATTGCACATTTGCACCTGCAAACCAAACGTAGGACACGGCGAAAATCAGTTAAGCGACAGTTGTTGCATCACTTGCATGCACGCGTGCAATTTAATGAGTTCCAGAAAATGCATTATCCTAAGTTTTTTAGAAAAATTTTACGGTCCTTAAGGAGTCATATTTTTTAGTGTTAATTTTGGTACCTTCTCGTATGTGAGGTACCAGAAGTTATCAAAATTAACACTTAAAAATATGGTACCTTCTTAAGAACCGTAAAATCACACTTTCCCTTATTGCATACTTGTTTTTATATACTCTCTTCGTCCGATTATATTACAATCTAAGACTGGATTTGATATTTTATAATATAATGAATTTGGACAGTAATACTGTCTAGATTCGTCGTACCATAAAATATTAAATTCGGTCTTAGGTTACAATACTATGGAATAGAGGGAAGATGGAGTACTATATTTGTTTTAAAATATAAGTTTGATAATTTTTATAAGTTTTTAATGTATAATATTTACCCTTAATTACTTTTGCTATATATTATCAAGTATTTTTAAATTTTTGTTTTTAATTTAAAAATAAGATAATTCAACTAAATAACCACAATATTCAAGATTCGTTAAGGTAATCTATGTTTGTGTCAAATATGGACTTAATATATACTCCTATATGACATTTTTTGACAAAAAAAGGAAGCTTACTAGGAAGAAAAAGGTCAGCGAGGTCTTTTTCTCCCCTTCATGAATTATACCACAACAATCAAGTGGAATTTTGATGTACCACCTGGACTAATCAAGTCACTGTTCATCAATTCAAAAGGTTTTATGCACTACAATTTTATAACAGGGTGGTATATTGGCATTAGCTAGGAAGGAGTCCATAAGCTGCTGCTAAGTTTGATATCACTGTCCAAATTTAATAAGGGCCCACCAATTATACACAGACTCTGTATTCCAGCTCAAGCAAACAACTAATGACCAACAGCGCCTGTTAATTTCCAATGGTCAGTATGTAGTATCAATTAACTGGTAATTAATCAGGTCTATACATGTGTAATGTTTAATTCTTGCTAGAAACGTCTATTTGGTTTTTACTGTGTTTAATCCGGGTTCTAACCCAAATATACACGAACTGAAACAGATTCTAATCCCTCAAGGAGATATCCCTCTACACGTTTCACTTCTGTACGGTAAAAAGCTATATACGGAAGCCTGAATTCCTAATAATTAGGGGTTCTAATCTCTCCAAGCAAGCATTAAACGTCTTAAACATGTTGATCAACTGGACGGATTAAATAATTAAGCGAGATATTTCGGTAGCATTTAAGGCTCTCTCCGGACTTAGAATGTGAGTATGTGACTGGTGGTTTATCTAGTGACTATTGCAGTAATCAACAGGGAGATTCAGATACAGTTTTTTTAGTTAACCAAACTGCATGCGTTAGCCTAACAAATTCAGATACAGTGTACGGAGTATTTTACGTACTTTGCTACTACTTTTTCAGATACCAGCCTACCTTAACTGTTAGCCTTAGTCGCCTTTTGGAATTGGATCAATCTTACACTTGATAAAACAAGGGTCATAGGTTTTCGACAGGTTAAGTGATAATTCAGACGAGTACTCATAGCGAGTATTTTAAAACGTTCCAAAGAACTTATTTTTGTGGTGGAATTCATCGCCGAATTAGCTTAGTTCTCCACTTGACGTTAATCCAGTCGTTACACGAAGGATTTTAAAATCCCCTGAATTTATTTTTCTGAAACGTCAACCTATACTGTTTCTGCAAAACTTGGCCCCCTATTCCCGACCCAAACATGGTATCTCAGCTTACCCAACCGAGTTGACGCCCAAAAGATAATTCGGCCGTTCATGTATACAGGGCCGGGCTTTGAATACGCAAACGAGCCCACGAAATGAAGTCGCCTTGGATTATGGTTATATGCCTTCGTTTATCTCATCAGTCATCAATCACCCTAGTTTAATTTTCTTTCTATCTTACCTCCAACCACCCTTACATCCTAACCATATCATTTAACAATGGACACTTTAATCTTTGTAAGTCATTCTGGCATTTTCTAGATTTATCTATAGATCAATAAATCTATACACATATAATGTGTATAGATTCTATTCATTGATCTATAGATACATATGTATAGATTCATTAATCTATAGATGAATTTAGAAAATACTAGAATAACTTATATTTAAAAATAGAGGGAGTATTAAACAACCTAAGAATACTTGTATTTTCAAATGGAGAGGCATCTAATGAGAGGCACCAGTTTTTCTTCTCCACTTTAATCTTTGTTAAGTAACCTAGATTTTGGAAAGCAGATAGCTCCTGGGCATGCAGATGCAGGCCCTGTCTGAGTTGCATATACGCAGCCGATGAGATGAGGGGTCCTCTCGCCGTGGTCGGAGTTACATCAATGATCAATAACTTAACACATCATGTCGTCATGCAAAAGCCATGAGCTTCGTACGCATAGACCAGAGCCACACACAAGACTAGTACTCTTTCTACCGTCCATAATATTACAATCTAGAATTATATTTAACATTTCATAATACAACTAATCTAAAAAATACTACGATATAAAATATTAAATTTAGTCTTAAATTAGAATATTATAGAACGGAGGAGGAAGTGCTATATAATTTTACATTGATATAGATGTGCCTACCTACTACTTTAATCCAATAAATTAATATATGTTCATTACTCATCTAGCTGAGTAAGTGAGTAGCCAGTACGGTATACATTATGTATGACCGTACGTATAAATATAGCATCGAAAACCTGCAGCAGGGGCGTACGTCAATCTCCCACTGTACGTTGTACATTCATATATATACGTACATACGTACGTAGACACAATATACAGTAGTATATAAACGTCAGTACGTATATCGCCGTATAACAGATGGAGAATTGGTATGCATGCACAAATGCCGCGCCACGTACGACGGATCGATCGGCAATGGTCAGACGGACGGGAGCGCGCAGCTGGTGGTGCGGGCCATGGTTGCGCCGCCGGCGCCGGATGAGCAGGCGGAGGCGGCGGTGACGCGGTGCTGGCAGCTCTTGCGCGCGATGTCGCGCATGGAGCTCGCCAGGGACAGCTTGGGGTTGAGGCGGACGGTGGAGTTGAAGCGCTCGCACATCGCCGCGTGCGCGTCGACGGCGCCGCCGACGGTGAGCTCCGGCTCTCGCTTCTGCCGCTCCTTGACGGCCTCCGAGCACAGCCCGCACACCCACTTGCCGTGGAAGTGCTCCCGCACGCGCCCGATGTACCTCAGCGTGCACTCCTCCGCCATCCCGCAGCACTCGCACCGCACGCTCAGCGCCTCCTGCTCCGCCGCCGCCGCCGCCCTCTCGCCGCCGTCCGAGCTCGACCGCGGCAGAGTCGCCGCACCCTGCATGCAACAACCATATACCCATCTGTCAGTCTGTCACCATGCACGCCATAAATTCCGTCGTACTTACAGACTTGCACACGTCCACAATTAACTAGCTAGTTTGTCTCATAAAAATTGATAAAAACAAAATTAAATAACCGAATGAATAAAAATAATAGAGATGATAATATGAATTGTTAGTGGGTTAGATTTATTTTTTTAAGATTAACAGCTCTTTTTCCAATCTATTTATATATATAACCAACAACATACGTATTATATAATAGTTTTTAGAATGGTTCTACGTCGTCCATGTACGGAACTACTCAACACTCACCTACCACACACACACAAGTACTGTGTACTGAAGTACACAAACATGACCGGGCATGCATGACAGGTGATTGTTTACTTTCCGTGCTGTTGATGGATCTATTCCCGTCCTCCACCGTTGATAGAAAGCACAAGGTAGACAATTAATGAGTATTTTAAAGTCTGTTTCACATATTTCAACACTAAAACGAGACAGTGATTAATTAAGCCGACTCATGGATCATATATGTGCAATTGTGCATGCCGATCAATTCTATGTAGTAATCAACAAACCAAAATTCAGAACTACTCCTAGCTAATAGTACAACTGGAAGAGGTCATTACCGCGGGGGGCTCAGCTGCCAGACGCCAAGGCATCTCGCAAAAGCTCTCTCGATCGAACCTTCTTTTACCTTAAGCAACTTCTTAGCACCTGCTAAATGCTAATCAAAGCAGTTTACTGATAGCAAGCTAGGGCTACCACCTGGCCCTATTTATAGATGCAAAGCGATCGAGGCAGGCATGCAGGCCGGTTGGTCGCAGCATTCGATCGAGCAGTGAGATCGCAGGATAAATCTCCCCGAAACCTAAAAGTTCGCGGGAAAAGTGCTCGAAAAATATCCCACGCTTTCGCCAGAGATCTACGTTTTGTATGTTTTCCCAGAAAAGTGCATAGGATCGAACACAACAGGAGCAGATCTTTTCAGGTTAGCCAAATTGGCAGATCGATTATTGATGGCTGCGCACACTTGGGTTATTGGGAGAGTTGGAGTTACCTTTGTTTATCAATTATCAGTTTCTTTCTGATTGGTTAGTGCTACTGTTGAATGGAGTGAGGCTCAGGATACCAGCAGCTAGCTGTCAGTCTATGATATGATCCATCTGAGTAAGTAGCAAAAGGATATGGTATTAATCTGTCTGAATATATTTCGTGATTTTTTAGATAATTATGGCACGCAAATTGAGCTCGGTATCTGAAGACTGCATGCATGCTTGCGCATGGCGGATTGATCGAACGGGTTGTCGAAATCAAATCGCGCGCGCCTGTGAGCGGCTCACGGGATGCGCATCGATCGGCCGCCATCGGCACAGCACCATCGCCTAATTAACCTGATCTCCGGCAGGATGACGATTGCATGCTTTTCCTCTCTTTTTCTTTCTCCGCCTTCTTTTCGGGTGCAAGTGATAGGCGGCGCACGTCGCCGATGAGCCGGCGCTTTCGCCCTCCGGCGCCGTACGCTGCCCGAGGCGATTCAGGTGAGTCTGTCCCAACAAGTGGATCGGAGCTCCTGCAAATCTGCAACTAGGTAAGTAGATATGTAAAGCGGAGAGATGGATTTATTATCTCGCCACATATCAAGTTGTGGTGCAAGAACTGCACGAACTACATGCTCTTTATGCGTATGTGCGTTCACTGTCGTACTAGTTATACGTAGTTCGTACTCCGTAGTGTATATCCGTGCCTGCTGTCCACATGCAGACAATGTTTCAGATAATTCAGAACAGAGACCAGCAATGGATCGAATGATCCCTTTTGTACTTCAGGTTAATTACTCCGCAGAGTACTCTGTTTTTCAAATTGCCTTTTTTTTTCCTTCGTCTAACAACCTACTAATTAACTACGGTGAAAAAGGATAATGTCATAAAATATGTGTAATCGAACCTTGAAATTTTAAACCGTTAATAGAATACAAATGTTAGAATTTAGTATCAGTATATTTGTTGTAAAGAATACTTCATATAATATATTTTTAATAACTTCTGTAAATATATAAATAGAAAAAAGGTGTCATAGAGATATATGTATTAAAAACTGTAAAAACTATCCCGATAAAAGAAGAGGGGAGATGGAGCCAGTAATTATGCACAAATCACTGTAGCATACATATATATATATATATCTCACACACACACACACATACAGAAACAGGACAGTCCATCACAGCGCATGTACAGCACCATAAATGTGAGCCACTATTCACCACTTACGTTACCATCACTCATACGCCTACACACAGTTATAACTTCATGCAGTACTAACTTGCCAGAGAATGCAGGCAGTTGTCATCTTCATGCTGGTACAAGCTAGATAAATTGCAACTGTCTGTGAGTCACTGTGCACGCTCTGGAGCAACGCTATACCTGTTTTGGTTCGTTGTCTCGCTAGCAGCCGCGCAGGCACGAAAATGTGTTGCTCTGATCAAAGTTTCAGTTATAAATCCTCCTGTCACGATGACACCTGCAGATGCAGACTGAAGTATGCATGCGACGGTAGTAATAAAAAGCAGCACCCAATTCATGCCTCAGTGTGAGCTTTCTGCAAGATCATTCAGTTCTGCCTTGCACGTGGCAATTCATGCCTCTGTATGCACAGAGGCTTGACGAATTGGTATCTTACGTGAAGAAAAGAACATTAACTATATAACATATATAAAGTGTCTCGTCTGGAGTGAAGACGAGAAAAATCAGCGTGCACATAAAAGATTTAAGAGAATATAGAATTATAGGCATCTAAAAGATCAGTTCCCTCGTGAAAAAAGCAAAACCACTTCAAATAAAGTTAAAGTTGTATCCGGGCATCCGCCTATGGTATTTTGGATTTATGGAATGTACTGGATGAAAGTCGAGGTTAGTATTCTTAAGACTGAGTTAAAACCAATGTCAATAAAAAATAGGGAGTTTGTCTCACACAAGTTAAAGAGGCATTATGTCTTTCTCAATCCTATTTAGATTGATGTTACGTACAGAACTAAGATTATCTAATGACGAAAGACTAATCAGTAGAATCTCCTCGGAAGAATTTTGAAGCTCACTTGACCGAATTTATTTTAGAAATAGCGGCTACCTGTCTACATATGGTTAAGGAGAAAAATCTGCGCTTCTGTATATGTCTACATTGAGGATCTATGTTTTTATCGACTGAGTTGAAACCAATAGTCAATAAAAATTAGATAGTTTATCTCATGCAAGTTAAAGTAAGAGGCATCATCGAAATCATTCTTATAAATGATAGGTCTTTTTAGCGGTCATGATAATGACGGTGTTGGCCTAATAATTATATGACCCACTTCACAGATAAAGAATATATAATCTCATGACATGTATAAATTTTATGGGTACCATTATCATAAATAGATATGGTTGTGATATAGATGTCCTTACAATGATTGATTCACACTTTAACATATAAAATATAAAAGTGTAGAGTAGATTCACGAGAAGTATCGGACGAAAAACAAGACAACCTTTTTATAACCTTCTTTACTTCTCCATGTATCACATGATAGAAAAAATATTTCAAGCATCTAGGATGACTATAACCCTATAGGGTAGAGAGTAGAGACCCTGTTGTCACTCGTCAGTAAAGTGCAACTCTGTGACAACACCGCAGGAGTCATAAAACCGCCAAGATAATACTGAGATGGGACTGTTGCACCTGGGCCTAAATCAGTAGCAAACAGGAAGGCCGTGCGAATTTCGTTGTAGCCTCTGGGCTCTGACCGACCGCTTGCCCATCGCAATCCTACCAATTTCTTCAGTTTTTGTTGTTGTTTTTTCCTTTATTTTTTCTCTGCATCGTTCTCTCTAAAAACAAAAAGGGAGTGTCTCGTCTGCCTTTCGCAAATCAATCATGTGGCGATCTGCCAATGGTGAGCACCCTGGTTAACTATTTGTGCCTGCTGCAGTTGCTCCTTGCTGTTACTTGGCCTTGTAGCTCAGGTGCAGCTCCCATGGAGAGTGGCTGAAGAAATGAAGAGGCGCATCAACACAACGATGATGATGGATGATACGCCTCTTCATTTCTTCACCCAGCAGCGCGCCGCTGCTCCTTCTTCAGCGGAGATGCGCATGCAGCTGCAGGCACGCAATTAAATGCCTTCACGGAGGCACGGCACGGGAAAAGATCGACCGGTGTCACGAACGCCGGTGCTAGCGATCGCCGCGAGTGCGTGTGCGAGCGTAGCTTATGGGGCTCTTGCTCACCGGCGCACCGCCGGCGCAGTAGAGGCATGCGTTAGCTAGCCCTCACCGGTACGTGGCACTGTGGCACTACCCGTGCACCGTGCACGCGCGTGGCCGGAGGCGTGAGCTTCAATGCGCGCGACCGCGTCTCGTCAACCGATCGACGGCGACACGGACACCCTTCGCTGCCTCGCGCGCGCGCGCTGGATGCCGGCCTCCGTGTCTCATGGGGCGACGGGCGACGGCGCGGCGCGAGCGTCCATGTGAAGCACCGTCGCCAATGCGCATGCGCGCGCGCATCAGTACATGCATCGAAGTTCAAAAGGGGAGACACTGAGACAAGGACTCTTCTGCTGTTTCCTGGTATATGTCCGGTTGCCAACTGTTCCAAGGAGATAATTGAAATTCAGTCTAGCTTTCTGTAGATCGATCCGGCTTGATTCCAAGGAGGGGAAAATTGGAACTGTATGTCGTGATTAATTTGGATCTTCAGAAGCCGTACTGTTTACTAGTTGCTAGACCAGATTCATCAACTCGCTTCGTGGCAATAACAATTGACGTCAGTGTGTTGCTTACCACATACTCCACACCTGGCTATTCTCAGCACTGAAGAACCAAGACATGCCAATCAATCTGACGCCAACTTATGTCACAGCGTCCGTTTTTGCCTACGGAGGAGGGATTAATTACACTTCGTGTATATGTATGGTTTCTAATTGACATTACTATTATAAACAGGGGCTTTGCCGAGTGCGTGACGACTAGATTTGTGTGTGTGGGGCTGCTATATGTTTCTCAAAACATGGACTGATCACTGGACCAACTGCACCTTGTGTACAAGTGTGCCATGTCAACCCATCTTTTCGAGTGAAGAGTACTTGCATGTGCATCTACCAGCTACGAGCTAATAGCACTCGTACTTCGTACATGCCTCCTACGAAATCTGTGCCTCCAAGACGAAAACTGTTTTCGCTTCGCAGAAAATAGGCGAGCTCTCGCCGGCCCGGGCCTTTGCGTGAGACGAAATCAACCAGAGGCACATGCATTCCGCGTCCTCTCCTCGACTCCTCGCCTCGCATGTGAAGACATTTATTTACTTGCCCGGAGGCGCGCAGGCAAGGCCAGTCGCCTGTGCAAGCTAGTGTCAGCCAGCCATGCGTTGGCAAAGCAGATGATAACAAGTGAGGACGAAGTGACGCCATGGGTAAAACGAAGCTTTCGGTGGTCACATACGTACGCAGTGATCGCCCAAAAAAGGGCCCGAACGAGGTGGTAGCACCGGGCGAAGATGGGTGATGTCTGATGTGCCGGCGAGTCCGTCCAACCAACGGAGCCCGGCCAAATTTTTTTTTACAGCAGAGTGGTTGGATCTGATCCCCTTGCAATCACCACCGCCCAGCCCCACACATGAGAGCTACCAGTCTCTGCTTTCTAGTTGCTGCTGCAACTACAGCGAATTGCTTCACCAAACTTGCTATAGTGGCTGACACCGCCATCACAGACGCTTGGGGTTCACCACTGATGAGGTATGTTTTGTTAGAGAGCAAAGTGCAATGAAATAGTTCTATTCTAATTTTAAGCGGTTGGTTGATAGATAAAGTAAGATATGTTAGCTCTTATAAGAAAATATTTCTATAGGTGTTAAATGAGCTTATAAAAAATTATAGAACACGGTAATTCTACTTGGGTACAATGATCCTAAAGTGAGATAGAATAATCTCATTATGAAAAACTAAAATAAAGTCATCTTATTTTTAAAAACAAAAACAAAACGATCCCATGACTCCCTAAAAGAATCCTAAGATGGGGTAGCAGGTTGTGTGAGAGAGAGCATCTTATTAGGGGGGTCTTTACATGTGTGTTTTTGCAAGATTCTCATGATCACGTGCACCTTTTGTTTAAGCCTACTAGTAGCCCGGTTGCATGCACCACAACATTTGTGTCACTTTGTGCGCACCAGCATGCATGCCTCCCTTATCATAACATTGAGCGATTCACCACCACAGGGGCATCATCATCTTGCTCGCCAAAACACAGACAAGACTGGAAATCACTTGTAAAAAAGTACTGCTTGCTTTGAACTAATCGAAACTGCTTGTTTCATATCTTTCTTCTAAGAGCCCTGCATTACAAAAGAGAAAAAAATGTGCCACGGAAGAAACTCCTCAGAGTAAACTAAGAGCTCATAAAAACAGAGAAAGAAACTTAAAAGGCTGAGAAATTGAGGGAGAGAGTAGCAAACAAAATAAAGGTGGCGGAGAGAAAAAAAATAGCTGAAAATTAAAATTGGGAGAAACAACTCTAAAAAAAAGCTGTCTTTGTTGCTGAGATTATTATTCCTGGGCTAATGAATCAAAATCCTAGATGAGCTGCCGGAAGTCCGGGCCTATGCGGTTGTGGATCAGGAATTCGTCCGCGCCGGCGAGGAGCGGCGCCGACGGGCCGTCGAACAGCAGTGGGCTCGGGATGTGGAGAAGGCCTCCGGCGGCGCCACCTGGGCCCACGTGCGGCTGTGGCTGCTGCTGGTGCAGGACCTGCATCTCCTTCTGCCGCCGCAG
Organism: Zizania latifolia; assembly: GCA_000418225.1. Taxonomy (NCBI): domain Eukaryota; kingdom Viridiplantae; phylum Streptophyta; class Magnoliopsida; order Poales; family Poaceae; genus Zizania; species Zizania latifolia. The sequence continues at coordinate 489,539 of KE371834.1, read as the reverse complement.
CTCGACCACCTTGCGGTGTGAGTTGGAGTGCTTAGACACCACGAAGGTCGGGCTCGCCGCCGGCCGGTACTCCGGAACGAGCCGCCCGGACTTGTATCGCACCCCGCACGCGTTGCACAGCGTCTTGGGTCCCATTGGCCCCGTCCTCCACTGCGGCGTCTTGTCCGTCTCGCAGTGAAGGCACCTCCTCCCCTCCGCCGCCGCCTGGGCGGCAGCGTTCGGCGCCGTCACGGGGGTCGGGGAGTCCTTCTTCTTGGCGGACTTCGCCGCCTTCTTGGCCGGGAACGCCGGCGCGGCGGTGCCCGACTCGGACGGCGAGATGACCGCGGACGCCGCGGAGGGCGGCGAGGCCGGGGGCTGCGGCAGAACGAGCAGGCGGGAGGACCAGCTGCACGGCGCGACGCGGGACCGCTTGGTGCGTGCCTTGCCGGGCACGGGCGTCTCCGTGGGCAACACGCCTCCTCCGTTCAGCTGCACAGGGGAGGCGGTCATGCCCGGCGGCGCGCGCGGCGCGGCCGACGCGGCGGGGATGCCGGAGATGAGCTGCAGCTTCCGGAGGTCCTCCGTTGGCAAGGTGTCGTCGCTTATGTAGTTGGACAGCCACTCCAGTTCCACCAGTTGGTCGTACTGCTAAGAAATTTCACATCACCAAACAGTTCAGCAATGGCGCCGAATTACCCAGATATTCTTTCGTGTCCAGTAAATTAGTGGCTAACTGAGGCGAGTGGACATAGGATGCTACTATTTTTGGATGCAGATTTCCTCGGTTACTATTCACGCGGAATGCTATTTATGTTCCCTTCGTTTGTGGGCAAGTTTTAATGCGGGGCGGTGAATGGATTAACACATGTGGAAACAAATTACGGGCGAATTTCGTGCAGTTTGGCCAAAATTCATGCAAAAATATGTGCTATATTTGCCATTAAACGAAAGCAAAATTTAACCCTTACCGGCTCACACAGCACGCCGGAGAAGCCGCCGTCGGTGAGGCCGGAGAATGAGTTGCTGCAGCTGTCGACGGCGGCCACCGTCGACGAGTCGGCCGACGCGTTCCCCGCCGCGCGCTCATCTCCGCCACCCCCGCCCGCGCCGGCGCTGTACTCCACGCCCAGCCCCGCCGCCGCCTCCTCCTCCTCCTCCTCGTCGCACGGCAGGTCGAGCAGGTCATCGACGAGGAAGAAGTCACCGCCACCTCCGCCGCTGCCGGAGGCCTCCTTCTTGACTCGGACGCCGCCGGCGCAGTCCGCCGCCACCTCCATCGCCCCGGCCCCTGCTACACCCCTCACGCAGTTCTTGAAAACGGAAGTCGTCTATATGGCTATATCTCCTCTCTCTCTCTCTCTCTCTCTCTCTCTCTTCTCTACCCCTTTTGCTTTGCTTATTTCTGTCTGAATTTTCTCTCTTCGTGCATGGAGAGGCCGGGAGGCGGAGATAACGTGAGGGCGGAGAGAGAGAGAGAGAGAGTAGGGTTTAATTGAGAAGCGTCTGCGTTGGAGAGCGGAGTGGAGGACGACGAGGAGGAGAGGAGAGGCGAGAGGGGTGGTCAGCTCGAATGAACGATTCTTAAGGAGTAAATAAAGCCAGAGCCACTCCCCTCTACGGTGAAAACATGGACGGGTTTAAAAGCAGGTTAAAACGAGAATCCCACATTTATAGCGGTAAGAATCACAAATTAATGGCTGTAATCCATAGCGGAAGACGACAACTGATGTAGGCCAACTGCCATTGCTCATGCATATGCCAGCAGCATACGAGGGAATCCATCCGTTGACAGTGGCTCGATCTTAAGAAGTAAGAACATAAAATTTCCACGTAAATTTGGGAGAAAAAAAGAAGAGAAGTCGCCTTCTAAGGTAAGAACAAAAGTTTTCCAGCAAATTCTAGGCTCAGCTCATTAATATCGCCCACAGAATGAAAAAAGAAAAATATAAAGAGTACTCTAGCAGACTAGCAGTCTAGCTGGCTGCAGAGTTGTGAAGATAATTGCAGAAAATTGTATATGATCGAGACGGCGAATGAATTTAGGAGTAATTCAAATCTCGGGAAAACAGGGGGAAAGTAATGCTGCTACTGTGTATATTCGTTGACCACTGATGCGCAAAACTGAGTATAGTTGAGCTATTGTGTTTTGTGCATTTGAAAAAGAAGGGGCGCAATCATATAAAAATCACTTTCTTCTTTCCAAAATATTACAATATATAAACACTTCTAGTATTTTTAAATTTATAAAAAAACACTTATTACTCGTCTCATTACTCACTTCTTATTTAATTTTATTTCTATCTTAATTATCCTCAACCACCCTCTCACCCAAACCATCCCTCATTAATTGAGGACGCCGCCATCATTTATCATTTAATGAGGGCACCAGTCTTTTCCTTATTGATCTTAATCTCTGTTAAACAATATATAAATAATTGATAAAATACTATCATAATCATGTATTCTTTAGAATGGACATATAAATTTAATCAAACCTAACATATTATGCTTTGTAGCATTGGCCACTGGATAGTGATGAATAATTTTCAAAAACAAGGCTTGTGAAAACAAGTACTCGCTACCACGGTCAATCACGGAGGCAGGATGCATTGTTGCACACAGCACCTGCAGTTTTTTTAGTACGGTTAAAAATTAGCATAAAAAAGGTTATTATTAGCGCCGACATTAGCATATCGCACCAACGTCCCAGATCCTGCCACGTCGCGCTACTGCCGAGATGCGCACGTCACGGGCCTGATTCCTACCACCTAGGCACCACGTGGGCCGCCCTCGCCACTAACCGCTCAGTGGCCGTTGGATGCGTACCGCCCACCACGTGGCTGGCATCAGAGTGGACTACTGGGCTGGATTAGATAAGAGTGTCCTGGCCTGCAAGCTCTCCGATCCCAAGGTGGATTGGCCTCGGTAGACGTGATAGATGGGGCCGGTTTGTTTTTGTGAAATAATTATTGTTTTTGACCTCGGGAACGGTGATCACCGCATGTTACCACGGACCTCACCTCACCTCCAGGGCTGAATCATTGTTTTTTCTTTTTTAATTTACATAAATATACTTTCGTTTTATTTTTTAAAAAAATAGCTTCTAATTCATTCTTAATTTGGCCAGCCATGAGAAAAATTCATGGACGTCATACCTGCCCTCCAAAGAGCAGAAAGGGTCTCGGTATGTTTGTACGGAGGCTCTATGGGCGAGGAGTCAAAAATCATCGCCTAAAGTAGCCCAACTTTCAATCCTCAAATTACATACATTATCATAGTTACAGATAATAAGCTGATGGATCTGAAGCTAGACAACCATTGCCTAATTGTTCCAAGCAAGGTGCTCTCATGAGGTAGAGCACGAGTTTAACGAGACAGTGAGTCCACATCTTGCTTCCACGATGAGGCCGCGTCCACCGCTATCTCCCAAGTGATGAAAACATCAGCCACACTTAGTGACATGGCATATAGGATCATCGGACTACACGTGAAGATAGAGGAGGGTGTGGCCACCGGAGTGGATGTCACTGGGCGCCCTGGCCGTCCTCTTCGTTGGCAATCAGCTGATGAGGTGTGGGAGATCGGTTCCAGTTCACCATCGTCATGAGATGGATCAAACTTAGGCTGTTTTATTATGTTGTGTGGGCATATGTTGGGCCGCTACAAAATGGTAGCGACCCAAATTCGAATAGGTCGAGTCAGTCAAGCTCTCTCACAAGGAGCGCGTCCACATAAATTCTTGCCCGTAAAAAATTCAGAGAAGCCCTTCACGTCTTCTTAGAGTGTCGACATAACGTCTAAACCTATAAGAAAACTAATCTACAGATTAGGGATAATCTCTCGAACATGACACGGAAGTCAAGTGCGAGCATGATAAATTTATTTTACCTACTCGAATACATACAAAAATCAACGCTCATAAATTGCCGACTATACGAGGTTACATATGGCTTTGAGGTATAAGTATATGCCCCTCAAACGAGATCATGTAATCAGGTCAAAACACATCACATCGACATCAAATAATTAGATCCAGAACAAGGCAAGTCGATAAACATATAGTAAATTGATGACGCCCTCAACACCCAATCAAGATTTCGAGACTCTCATTGACAACCGCTATGCACCAACTAGTCAACCATATCTTGTCAATCAGCCATTGTCTTTCTCTATTACTAATTATAGATTAATTATATACTATTGCACATGACGTACGGTTATTACTCAAATAGAGGACATTAACATATATAAAACTCTTTATGCTCAGATTGATCGTATCAAATGATTTACATCAAGAACCTTAGATATATATGAAACTATTGTTCGACGATTTATGGTCGACAACGAGGTTTTCAAAAATTCACAATAACGAAATAGGTTTTAGGATTAGGTCAAAATTTTAGGTAGTAACAAATACCATGTCATAAATGTCAAGATACAACTGTTGAAATAAACAAACGCTAATTTTACAGTAGACTTTATATCCATTATTCAATCGGAGATGCGTCTTTATTTTTCTGATGCATCCTCGCTTTTTCTGACAGCAGCTAGCCACCACTATACAGGCCAAATATTCAGAAAGAACTTCTCTACGGTGCTACTGAAACAGTACCGCTTCTTCAGCATTGCTCACTGACGTGCAGGTCCCACAGTCACGCAGGACCCACATGTCAATGGGCAGTCTGCAGGGGATCCCCGTCCCAAATATTCTACCCGCTCCCACGTTCCCCACGGCACAGCCCATTTATAAAGCGAGGCGATTTAGGTGGGGCCCACCGGCCACGTGACTGCAAGCTGGAGGCCGTGTCAGGGGTCATGTGAGGCGGGGTCGCGCGGTGTGTGCTCCCACCGGCTGCTGTGGTCAATGCCACGTGGCGTGCCAGCTCCACCTCCCCCCTGTGCCGTTAGCCCGTATTGTCCGTGCAATCCCACGGGAAAAAAACGCAAACCATGCCAAACCGTATGAGACTGAAATAAACTTCAAGCATTATTGAGTTTTTAAATACGTGTTTTATTTTAAGGAAATTCAAGTTTAGGTTCTGTTTTTAGACATGAAAAATGAAAAACCGAAAAAGTTAAAAATTTGTAATGTTTATATGTTGGTAAATTGGTATATTAAATTATAATATAGTTTTAATTTTATCTAGATTGCCAAATGCCGATTTAAAAGAATGATCATAAATCATAATATATTATGGTTAAAAAACAAACTAAATTATTTTGATTTTTGTTATCTTAGTCCACTTTTCGGTTTATTTTTTTAAAGATCAAATTTATTAGAAACCGAAAAGCCAATTACATTACACATCCATCTATCTAGGTCCAGCTGAGTCTACAGCAAATGAAAAAAATATCTCCAGCAATGTAGTAGAAGGCGAGGGCCCGTGAAGCTATCTTCTGCACCTAGCGCTGAGTTGTGAAAATGAAAAATGGCTTGATGATTAATCAATAATGCATCGGGCAGTTGTGCTCGTTTCTTTTTTTAGATAACTCGTGCTCATTTCTGACGCTGTGTTTTATCAGAGTGGATATTGCGTTTTGACAAGGATCGAGGCAGGGTGGAGGCGACTCGGTTGGGACTTGTCATATCCTCAACTTTTCATTTCTAGTATAAAATTACTATAAAAATATAAAAACCTTTAAAAATCTTATATAATTAGTTAGGATAATTAAATCAGTTATGATATATTTCTGGCTATTTGAATACTTTCTTACTGAATGAACTGTTCTGTTGTTCAGGACAAGGATAATAAGATCACATCAGCCTACTGTTAGCCTGTTCAACTCAGCGTCATGCTAGGTCGAGCGCCCATGCAGATACAGTCTGTTTGTGGGCCTACCCAGCACGTCTCGCCCGAGTTGGTGGTGGCGCATGGCCGGAGACGTCAAGGTCAAGCCGACGGCCGCACACTACCAAGGCGACGCTCGTCGGAGCTCAAATCGGCCGGAGACAAGGTAGGCGACTATATCGTCGAGACGTCGATCCGATCAC
>KE371834.1:462260-473029 GCA_000418225.1 Zizania latifolia | reverse complement strand
ATCACGAGGCGCTGGATCCAGGGAGTGGGGCTCCGATTGCGCCAGAGCTGGACGATGTGAGAGGGGAAAATTAAAGGTGGTCAGCGATGTAGAGTTGGGCCGCCGTGCTCGGAACCGGTGAGCGCCGGCCGCTCTGGGGCCTGCGAGAGCTCGTGGCTTGGCCGGCTGCGCTCGTCACGGCGTGGCCAGCGAGCTCCCGCGGGAGAAGGGAAGAGAACGAGGCCGCTGTTGGGGCCTGGGCTGGCCGCTGGCGCATGCTCGGGCTACGGGATCGGGGTCACGGTGGTCTGCACCGGCAAGCTGCATCCATGGCGTTGTGTGGAAGGGAAAATGGAAGGAGAGAGAGAAGCAGTGCAGGTTAACTCAGATGTAAATATAATAAACAATGTTAGTGTAAACACCATATTAGAGCTAACTGTTGTAGAGACTGTCTATTACTTTTATCTACAAAGGACGTGTAAAAAACTGGAGTCAACTGCTTACCGTACTATTGTCCTAGCTTGCTATATGAAAAAGGAGTCCAGAAGAGGAGGATGATTTTTGGTTTTACTTTGTCGATCTATAATCGGTAATAACTGGATTAATTATTGTTGTTTAACCGTCATGATAATACAGTTGGTTTTACAAGCTCTATTATTGACGACAACGTATAACAAATCACAAAAAAGGTTAGCGTTTATTGTGGTTTGGCAAAAATAAACGGACCATAGGACTGCGTTGTCGTCGAACAAAAATATATTATTGTTTAACCAAATTTTATGTACCGTCCGATCTATATGATTTAACGACTCAGATTTAATATCGATGACATATTATCTCATAAAGATAATAGATCATATAATCTTTCTTTAATATATGTAGACCTATATACATGCAGCAATTAATTTATTTTTTCGTATGCTAACAGATTAATTGTTGCATACACTAGAAAAAGGAAATTGTCAACTGACTTTCCATGTGGACAGCATACATATAGATTACTTTCCATAATCAAACCGATTAGCCCATTTTTTTAATTAATTATTTTAAACACACACGTCCAAACAAAGAAGCACAAACTGCGCGTCGTTTGAGCCAAACTATTGACGACGACAGAGCAGCCATGCTCCGAAATCTGGGTTCCTGACTTCCGGTGCAAAGTTACGCTTGATTTGTGCCGTGCCGTGCCATGCGGCATGCGCTGAACTTATTTTGCGTTGCACCGGGCTATGTACGTGCATATGCTAGTTTCTCTGTATTTCTTTGTGGGAAGCGCTAGAACTTTCGTCAGATATTTTTACTGTATTATTTCTCATGCGGTTAGGCAATTTGTCGCTAGTGATATATATCTTCCTAAAAATACATGCAATTATTGAGTAGAAGACTTCTAGCGAGCTCTATTGTGATCATCGAATTAACTTCTTGAGGATTTGGCTTGCGTTCGATTGTTCCATGGTCTTGGGGTCTTTGTATTTATACTCATAGACTTTTTTTTGAGAAATGGTATATCTTGATCTTGTCCAAGTAAGATTTTGATGTTTTGCTTTAGATGATCATATCCTGTTTAAGCTCTTCCAGAGATTGTATCCCTTCTATATGCGCCCACTCTATTCTATCAATATAGGATATTAGGATTTCTCAGTACAAATATACTTTTGTATTTGAGAGGTGCATATATTTAGTACACTAAAATAGTACTGTTTATATAACTTTTAAATAATTCTGTAGTTTTACGGTATTTAACTTATCTATAAGCTCTTATCCATCTCTACCAGTAAAGAACATTCTCTAAGCAATATGTCCCTTTTTTGTTGAGAGGTTTCGTTCATATTATTACCGTTAGGGCCTAAATGTATAAAACATAGCCCAATATCCCATTTAGCCCAGCCACGTTACAAGCAAACAACCAGCCCAGCTGCAGATCATTTGGATAGGGGCAGTTTAGTGTTTGAGCTGTTTTAGATTTTTAGAAGTAATTTATATAATTAAATCTCAAAAAGTTGATGTTTCTCTTTTTAATACTTGTTTGTTTTTAGATTTAAATCTATTAAATTTTATAATTTAAAGAAAAAATTTAAATTATTTAGAGAGTTTTATACTGTAAGATTGACCCGCACCTGACCCTCCTCCGTCCTCCCCCTCCCACAGTCCAACCTCGACGAATCGACGGTTCCCCGGCCATGGCGCCTCCGTCGCGGCGAAGCCCGAACCTCGACCGCGGCAGCAAGAGGAAGGTGAGCACCAACATCCCCCCACCTCCGGCTGGCACCGCCACCCCTTGATATTCCCAGCTCCGAAGTGCTGACCCTCTCGTCTGTCTCCCCTCTCAGGGCGAGGAGCCGTGGCTCGCGGCGAGCCTTCGACCGGGGAACTTTCTACCCGGACTCGCCATCGGGTTCCTCCTCGGGCTGCTCGTTGACCTTTCCTCCTCATGGAGGCCCAAGTCCGCTCCAGCGCTGGCTCCGGCTGCCCCGGCGTCGCGGGGCTACAAGCGGACGGGTGGTTCGTCCTCCGCCGGTGGGGGCACCGGTGGCGAAGAGCTTAAGATGGTAACCTGACTTGCTAATTGCTAAATGTTCTACTGGATTTCATCTCATTTGCAAGTTCGAAAATTACTCATGTATATCATATGATTTGATTAATTGACTGACGAATACTTGCCATTAGCGACGTGGTTTTGTGTTTTTTTACTTGACTTCGCAGTTGATGATATGATGTCGGACTGTATGAATTGTGTTAGGATTTTGTGTTCTTTTAGCTAGTGAAATTCCACATCGTAGAGCTGGACTTGTTCTGAGCTTTGGCACGACTTTGCAGGTTTTAGTCGTGCGTCAGGACCTCAAGATGGGAGCTGGAAAAATAGCTTCTCAATGTGCTCGTAAGTTAGCATTTTTGTTTTATTGATGTGTATAGACTATTGTACTTTGCTCAAATAGAAATGATTTCTTGCCTCAGTAGTCAGCAACAACCAAAATTTAACCAGATCTGCTCCAGACCTCCAGTTTAGGTTGTCTATTGACTAAAAGAATTAAATGCTTTTACAGGAAGTGCTGTTTTTGTTGTCCAATCATTGAATGCTTTACCTATTAATCATCTGCATCCATTTTGTTTGCAGATGCAGCAACTGGCTTGTATGCAGAACTGTTGGCAAGGTGCTAATGCAGTTTGCAATTTTGCTCCCTTAGGTAGTCCTATCGAAATATGTATAACTAGAGTTGCACTGGATTCATAGCTCTGGTAAAACTAGAGGTGCCAGTATCCAGGAGCTATTTGCAAGTGCAATCTTGCATGGTTCAGTGCTTTGCACTGTTGAAGATTTTTCAACCATCATTCATCTGATATATCCCTTTGCAGCAACCGGGGTCTTTTGAGACAATGGGAACAGTTTGGACAAGCTAAAATTGTTTTGACATGCAAGAATCAGCTGGAAATGTAAGCTATTGCTTTTTCCTAGCTCACAAGTTCCTTCGAACAATATTTATTGGATGATGATGTAGCATTCCTTTTCCCCGTTGTGAATTACAGGAATAGGCTGAAGGAATCTGCAGAACATCGAGGTATCCCAACTTTTGTTGTTGCTGATGCAGGGCGCACACAGGTCTATAGTGACGACTCTACCAATGTGGATATCATGCATTTTTCTCTTTTGTATTTGCTTTGGGAGGTCAGGCCGGTTAACCTTCTGCTTTAAAAGCAGTCGTGCTCAAGCCATTCACAAACAACCAGAAAGTAACCATGACTCATCCTTCTAGTTATTGAAAACGTCAAAGTTATACTGAATTTCTGAATTTGAATATTTCTTGAATAATTCTGATGAGGGTAAGTTTCTTATTAAAACAATGTACTTCACTGCTTGGTTATTTAATTTTGAGCCAAACTTATCCTTCAGGACGTTTATTTTGGTGCTAATGTGTAGTGTGATTATTCGAATTCATAGTTGGAATTTTTCATGTTAAATTTGTAGCATCTGTCTTTCCACACATAACAAATGAATAGTGGCAGCTATACTGTGAAATTATTGCTATCTTACTATTTACCTATTTACCCTACTTTTTTGCTAGGAGAGATCTTATTTATGTGCCTGAATCTTGATTAATGGCTCCTGTTAGTTTCAACTCTAGTCTACCCTAACTTGTTTGGGATTGAAAGGCTTTGTTGTTGTTGTAGAGATCCTATTTACCCTTATCATTGCTAACTCTTATTCCCATTGTAGATACTAGCTGGGTCTAAAACAGTTCTTGCAGTAGGGCCAGGTTGGTTTCTCACCCAGAACTATATGTTTGAGTCTCTGAGCTGCAAATTATCTTGTACTTGTGCTGTTGAACTGTATATATGTTGGAATCCATCTCTTGAGTAGGAAGTTTGCCTTACAATTGCCTTGTGCTAATTCTGTTAAAAGAGGATGACCCTAAGGTTTTTTTTATCCAAGTTGAATAAATATTATCCCATGAAGTAGCCTAGTAAACTAGTAATGCTTTTAGAATCATTTGGAGCACACCATAATATATTGTGATCTTGCGGTGCAGGGAGGAAAGCAGACATAGATTCAGTTACTGGGAAGTTGCGTTTGCTATGAGCTGTACATCAGACATGGTCAGTCTCAGACGTTTGTCCATCTATTCTTTCTGATGAGTTCTGTTTCAATTATATCTGTCTTTCGTCTAATCAAATTTGAAGGACCCACGAATATCCACTTATTAGCCACAGTATTTACTGAAGCAAGTCGCATCTTCGTAGGCTGTTTGAAAACACCTTCTGTGCACAATTTCTACTAAACCTTACACATTGATCATTTTTTCTCCTGCCTGCAGACAAAGATTCAGACCAACCGTTGGGTTCAGTTGACGGTGGCATCTTATGTTTTTGATCTCACAACCGGAGGTCAGAATCCTTGGGGTGCTTTTACCCATTTCTCAGGCTAACTCTGAAGCTATTCTTTAAGATCCAGTTCTGGAGTGGCTGATTTAAATGCACCTCCACATGTCATTGTAGTCTATCCACATGTTAGTGCATTGCAGCGGATTTTGCTTTGCGACACTGAACAAGTATCGGTAGTGTTGAAGTAATGGATCATCTGTACCGTGTGTCAAGAGGAAGCACATGAAGTGCCATGTTTTGTCTAGCATTCTTGGCACTCGCAATTCGATTAGATATTGTGTTTTGCTACGCCATAGCGCGCAGCGTTACCGAACTATATTACGTTGTTATTCCGAACGTGTAGAGTTGTTTTTCGCCGGACCAAACGTGTAGAGTTGTGAGTTGTGACTTCTGTTTTTTGTGACATTCACATATTCCGAACGTGTAAATTACAAACTTGGGATTCCTTCTCTTAACCGCGCAAGCTGCAAGAAACGGCACATACAGGTTCCCGGCGGTTTCTGCAAGAACTGAAACCTCTTCTTGTGGAAGTTCTGTATGACCAGCTAGTCTAGAGTTAACAAAATCATTTTGGGACTGGATACCGTTTAGGCTCGAGATAGCGGTTACTGTGGTAACCGAATGGTTATCGAAAAAATTCAATCAAATTTTACATTTTAAAATTTGAATTTAGATTAGTTCATGAAATGATTTTAAATTCGGTTACCGTGGTATGCGTTTCGGTTATTATGGTAACCGTGGTACCGAGCTCGGTTACCACGGTACCGGTCAGATAATTTTTCAGTGAAAAATAAAAATTATAAAATCGTAGAAAATTATTTTTCGAGATAAATAGGAAACTTACAGTACCACAAATTTTATAAGTTTACAATAAAATATAAATTACAAAACAACATGGTTAATTGACAATTTGAGTATTTCTAATTTATCATTGTTGGCTCTATTGGTTATAAGCGGCGTTATATTCATCTGTAGACATTAGTTGTAAATCACGTGAAGCAAGAATATTTGCTTTGTACTCTTCTCAGCTTTGTCCTATTTAAGCTGCAATGATTTGTCATTCTTTATATAACATAGAATAAAATTGAGGATTTTGTCACTCGTATACATATCTAGTAGAAGTAGCTTCTGGAATTGGATAAAGATGTGGATAAGGTATCCATAAGTGTTATTGCCGTACGCTGTAAAGTTAGAACTAAAGCTATAACTATCCTGGAGAGCGTCGAACGTTTGTTATTGACCTCGGGGAGTAATTGTTGTCCTCTTTTCGGATGGCATACCATAGACTGTGTCCTGAGTAGCATGTAAAAAATCAAACAATAACGAGTGAAGAAGATTGAAAAATAAATTATTTTTGTATTTTATATTTTTGTTTATCTTATTTGGTTCATAACTTTGTGATAGTTCAATATTTTTGAAAACTAATTTCACCATAAATCATATTTCTTTACCTATTATTTTTAGAAATTTTTCTATTTTTTTAATTTTAAATGAAACCGGTCAGTACGTCGGTATCGAGCGCGAGCGGTATGTTGGTAACCGAGCGGTAACCGTGGTTACCAAACGGTTTTGTAAACCCCGAGCTATTCCATATCTAACAAGAATGTTTGTTCCCTTACAAATGCTTGTAAATGATACAATTCCTGCAAAAAACTTTACATATGAAAATTATCAAAACATTATTCTAAAGTCTTTTATTGACTTTTTAATATTAAATTCATCCGGTTAAACCCTTAAATAATTATCATAAGTCAGTTTCATCCATGATTCATCTTCTATCTTCTATCTTCTGTTTTTGAACAGACCACCCTGTCCACCCAGGTTCTAGTTCTAACAAAATTCGACGAAATTTCTTTCTTTTTTATCGAGAAGGACGAAATTTCTCGCCACTAGAATCTTCAGCTCGTTCAAACAGTTCATTGAATCTTCAGCTTCCTAGCGACATTGCTTTCCTATGTTTGTTGCTGAATTCGGGCTGGACTTCACAAGTTGGCAGAGCCACGCAAGCAGAGAAAGGCAAGGCCCCGTAAAAAGCAACGGGACGTTGAGGCATCCGCTCCCAGCAACGAGGCACTCCCCGCTCCACCGCTCGGTCGGCGGCAGCCTGCAGGAGGGAAAGGGGGAAAGAAATCCACCGGCTCAAAGTCCAAACCCTTAACCCCGGCGCCGCCGATGGCCTCCTCCACGCGCCGCGGCGGCGGCGGCGCGCGGCAGTCCCCCTTCTTCCGGGATCTCGCCTCCCCTATCCCGTCCCACCGCGCCGCCTCCCGCTTCGCCCCCACCGCGGCCGCCCAGTCCGCCACGCCGCCGCCGCCGCCCCTCTTCACCCTCGACGATCGCGTGGCCGCGGCGGACTTCTCCCCCGACCCCGTCGCCTCCGACGTCCTCCCTGTCGCTTCCTCCCCCTCCCCCCGCGCCGGTGCCAGCCGCTCGCCGTCATGGGAACGCTCCCGCGGCAGGGCTTCCGCCCCGGGATCCCCCATGGATGGGGTCGTGGTACCTCCCCGGAAGGAGGTGCTTGCTTTGCCCCCTCCGTCGAGCCCTGGTACCCCACCTCCTCCGCCTCCGGCCGCGGAGGCACAGTCGCCCGTTACCCCGGCATCTGTGGCGGCTGGTACGGAGCAGGCGATGAACGGAGGGGTGGTAGATCGGGAGGAATGGATCACTGTATTCGGGTGAGGAAATGATGCTTAATTCTTTGGTCTGTTCTGCTTTAGCAATTTGTAGGCAGAGGTGTAATGACATGGTAAACTCGGTTCTGGAGGTAGCTTGCTGCTGTGAGTGTGTGTTGAAGTCAAACGGATGCAGCAGAGAAAACTATTGCGCAGCATGGTCTATGCCTCTGTCATTTTCTTGCTCCTCTGTATGCTGATGAGGTGATGGGCTACATCAAAGTTCTTAGTTTGACTGTGATTGCCCACCAGTGATAAGCCTAGCTCTTGAATGATCTCAATTGAATCTTTCAACTTACAATTGATTTTGTTAGTTTTCATAGGTTCTTCCTGAAAATGGTGCAGCCATTGTTTGCATTTCTTGGATGCTTGCTAATCCCAAATTTTAGGTGTGTGATGTAATTAATTGGTTTCTTTGTGTTGTTGTTCCCCTTACAGATTCTCCCTTAGAGATACAAACCTTGTTATTCGGGAATTCGAGAAATGTGGAGTAATTTTGCGGCATCACTCTGGCCCAAGAGATGGTAATTGGATCCACATATTATATCTGGTAATGATAAATTTTAACTATTATCAGGCTTCCAATTATGGTAGTCCTCGTAATTTCCCTGCATATCTGTTTCCTGAAACAGCCATAGTACATTAGTACCTCAGGTTGTCATATAGTTTTCTAGCAGGTTACTTATGCATGTGTTTTATGACCTTTTACAACCTTATGATTCATAAGAGAACGATTTCCACTTGTTCATATTTTCAGCCTTTCCAAAGAGCAATTGTTCCAACTTCCAAGCCCCTTATGTCATCAAGTAGCGTTGTTGTGGCAGTTATAGTTTTTATTTGTATTGTCAGATTAAGAACATATTGTACTTTCTTTTTAACGTTGATCTCTTTGAAATTTTAAACAAGTCATTGTCTAACATTTTTTTGGACAAGCCTTTTTATTCGTATTGTCAGATTAAGAGCATCATGTGATGGATTTCCTCATTGTTAATGTGGCGATTCAGTCCTAGTCGTGATCTTACACTAACAATTATGTTTGTTATGTACTCTGTCTTGAAGCACTCTTATGATGCTCGAAAGGCCCTTCAGAAGAATGGTATCCTGCTAAGCAGTGGTGTCATTGTTGGAGTGAAGCCTATTGATCCAACGCATCGACAGCAGCTCGCGGAGAGGTTGGGTGGAAACAAACAAGGTGGATTCATGGTTTCCTTGCCTTCAAAGTCTCTTGTCCTGAAGGGCGCTGGTGCATCAAATCAGTTAGGAGCCTTGCCACGCCCATATGATCCTAAGGCTAATAACACAAATGCTATCAGAGATGCCAGCCGTCGTGCAACAGGCAGCGTTGCCGCACCAGCAAAATCGCTTGTAACGAATGTGATGGATTTGATATTTGGCATCTAACTTGCCAATTTGAGGACCAGTGATATACACCTCCAGCCTTTTGTATTTATTCAGTCGTACTGACTGCTAGTGAGAGCATGTTAGCGTGCCAAAGGTTCGGGAGCAAATTTGCCTAAGATATAGAGATTTTGGAGAGACTTCTCTTTGGCGATGTAACATTCACGTTGTGCAACTTTTTTGCGGTTGACTGCAAATTATGTTGCCCTATAATATGCTTGCTACGATGAGAGCAAGAGCAAATGATGTATGTAGCTATTACGGCAGTAAGGCAAAGGCAGCCCTATAATATACTCATTTTAGATAAATACGCATGGCAAAATACTTTTTTGAACGACAGGAAATTAAATTCAGAATCATGTCAAATAGAATTAAACAAGTTGATACTCTATAGCAATAGTTTAAATAACATAATAAGTGGGTCCCGATAGGGAAGGTGGCGCAGGACGTTGAGGGCGGCCGCGTTCGCCGAGCGGAGGGGAGACACGGAGACATCCGATCGCGATTTTTCTTCCAATCCGACGGTGAAGACGATTTTAAGAGTAAGAGGTACCGACAACTCCTACCTTCTTTTTGATCTCCTGTTTCAGACTGAGTGAAAACTGAAAACGGAGAAAAAAATTCTCAGTGCAAAAACTGAAATAGAGAGGATTATACAGAAATATAACGTTTTTAAATTTAAAAACAGAACTATGATTTCTAACGGAAAAACAGATATTCCTATGGAATGATTCCATTTCCACCGTTTTTTGCACTGAAAACTTTCAACAATGATATATTCATAAAATTTTAAACCATGTGAATTAAACTAACATGTGTTGTTTACTGAACGTGAACAATGTGTTCATTGAAATTGAAGCTTTTATAAAGCCTATTTTTTACTTTATGATATACGCTTATCATTTATCAACATGTATCAAAATGTAGAGACATCTTGCAAATCAAAACTCTTTATTGATTTTGTCTTGTTTTTTCATGTTGTTTTTATTCTGATAGATATTCAATTTAATATTTTATATTTATGTCCAATTTGCACACTATTCTTTTTCGTATTTGTTTTTGAAATATCTATGCCCCATGTTTGTTTCACTTAATTAATATAATAACACTCTTTTTTTATATCCTTGGTCTAGACAAGAGGAATATTGGAACTGTTCCTTTAGTATGTAATGCAGAGGGAGAATTTTGTTCTGTTCAAAATATTTGTTTCGGAAATTGACTGTTTTTGCGTGAATGTTGGTTTCTTCTTTTATTTTCTACTTTGGATAGCAATTTTTTTTGTTGTGGTGGTGGAAAGTTGCAGGCTTGCAGCATTCCGATTGGTTAATTTCCGTTGAAACATGTCATCTGGCCAATCGGGACACTGAAAGCGAGCAGCGGGGCCAATAGAGAAAGAACTGCTACTGGGCGTGGATGAAAAAACCAACGGTCTTGACTACCGCTTTGTATCTTTCACGAAATACCCACTAAAACTTACAAATTAGACCTTCATTTTACAAATCTTTTAACAAACAAATATTTAATTTATCAAAAAAACCAGCCATTAACTCCATTAATCCCTATCATATTTTAGAGCCTATTTAGAAGAGCTTTATATTCTGAAAAACAAGTAGTGAGTATCTAACTGAGAAGAATCTATAGAAGCTGATGTTTTCTAGTTTTTGAATTCTAGTTAATTTCTAGATCCTGTAGCTATTGAGTGAGCTAGATCTAGAATCTAAACAATTTAAGTGAGCTTCAGATTTAAAATAGCCACAACTATCAAAAGCTTTCTCAAACAAGTCCTTACCATTGGAATATGTGGTAAACTGATTCAAGAGAGTGGAGTGATTTGATGAAAAA
>KE371834.1:437234-455075 GCA_000418225.1 Zizania latifolia | reverse complement strand
GGCGACACCAACTTCCAGGCGCTCAAGACCTACGGTCGCGACCTCGTCGAGCAGGCCGGTAAGCTCGACCCCGTCATCGGGCGCGACGAGGAGATCCGCCGCGTCGTGCGCATCCTCTCGCGCCGCACGAAGAACAACCCCGTCCTCATCGGAGAGCCCGGCGTGGGCAAGACGGCCGTCGTGGAGGGCCTCGCGCAGCGCATCGTGCGCGGGGACGTGCCCAACAACCTACTCGACGTCCGCCTCATCGCACTCGACATGGGCGCGCTCGTCGCCGGCGCCAAGTACCGCGGCGAGTTCGAGGAGCGGCTCAAGGCCGTGCTCAAGGAGGTGGAGGAGGCCGAGGGCAAGGTGATCCTCTTCATCGACGAAATACACCTCGTCCTCGGTGCAGGGAGGACAGAGGGATCCATGGACGCGGCCAACCTCTTCAAGCCAATGCTCGCGAGGGGCCAGCTCCGGTGCATCGGCGCCACGACACTGGAGGAGTATCGCAAGTACGTTGAGAGGGACGCAGCGTTCGAGCGGCGGTTCCAGCAGGTGTTCGTCGCCGAGCCGAGCGTCCCGGATACCATCAGCATCCTGCGAGGTCTCAAAGAGAAGTACGAGGGGCACCACGGTGTGAGGATCCAGGACCGCGCGCTCGTCGTCGCGGCGCAGCTATCGTCTAGGTACATCATGGGTAAGTTGCTCTTGCCGCTCTTGCCATCGCCAACCTGCATTCTTCTTCGCCGTCAAGCTCGCGCAGTCGCGCTCACATTCTCGTGCCATTTTTTTTGCAAAAAAAATTGATTAGATAGAAATTGTGGATTTACTCCCAAATATTATTGACATTAGATATGACTTTTTTTCTTTGTAAACCTGCAGGACGCCACCTGCCTGACAAAGCCATCGACCTGGTTGACGAGGCCTGCGCGAACGTGAGGGTGCAGCTCGACAGCCAGCCGGAGGAGATTGACAACCTCGAGAGAAAGAGGATTCAGCTGGAGGTCGAGCTCCACGCGCTCGAGAAGGAGAAGGACAAAGCAAGCAAGGCTCGTCTGGTTGAGGTCAAGAAAGAGCTGGATGATTTGCGGGACACGCTGCAGCCACTGACGATGAAGTACAGGAAGGAGAAGGAGAGGATCGACGAGATCAGGAAGCTGAAGCAGCGCCGCGAGGAGCTCCAGTTCACCCTGCAGGAGGCCGAGCGCCGGATGGACCTGGCCCGCGTCGCCGACCTCAAGTACGGCGCCCTTCAGGAGATCGACGTTGCCATTGCCAAGCTCGAGAGCGAGACAGGGGAGAACCTTATGCTGACCGAGACCGTCGGCCCCGAGCAGATCGCGGAGGTTGTGAGCCGCTGGACCGGCATCCCGGTGACCCGGCTGGGGCAGAACGAGAAGGAGAGGTTGGTCGGCCTCGCCGACAGGCTGCACCAGAGGGTGGTCGGGCAGACGGAGGCCGTGAACGCCGTCGCCGAGGCGGTGTTGAGGTCGCGAGCCGGACTTGGCCGGCCACAGCAGCCCACCGGCTCCTTCCTCTTCCTGGGCCCGACCGGCGTCGGCAAGACGGAGCTCGCCAAGGCCCTCGCCGAGCAGCTGTTCGACGACGAGAACCTGCTCGTCCGCATCGACATGTCCGAGTACATGGAGCAGCATTCCGTTGCTCGCCTCATCGGAGCACCACCTGGGTAAGAAACAGCACACGCCCAAATGCCCAATGTTGTTTTCTCTCTTGTTGCAGCCGAATTTCCGATGCTGACATGTGCTTTCTTCTCTGTATGAAGCTACGTCGGCCATGAGGAGGGTGGGCAGCTGACGGAGCAAGTGCGGCGGCGGCCATACAGCGTGATCCTTTTCGACGAGGTGGAGAAGGCGCACGTCGCGGTGTTCAACACTCTGCTACAGGTCCTCGACGACGGGCGGCTGACCGACGGCCAAGGCCGGACGGTGGACTTCAGGAACACTGTAATCATCATGACCTCCAACCTCGGCGCCGAGCACCTCCTCGCCGGCATGGTCGGCAAGAACTCCATGAAGGTTGCCCGTGACCTTGTCATGCAGGAGGTATGAATTTTCCGTCCAAAACCATGGACTCAATACTCGAAGTTGTGCGATTTACTTTGCAACGTGATGTTGAATTCGATTTGCTTAATCCGTGTACAGGTGAGGCGACATTTTCGGCCTGAGCTCCTGAACCGGCTTGACGAGATTGTGATATTCGATCCCCTGTCCCATGAGGAACTTAGGAAGGTTGCCCGTCTCCAGATGAAGGACGTCGCCGTCCGGCTCGCCGAGAGGGGCGTCGCCCTGGCCGTCACCGACGCCGCATTGGGCGTCATCCTGTCTCTGTCATACGACCTGGTATGCGACAGCATCCATCCATGTCTCTACTGTCACAAAATTTCCAAGAGTTCTCCTGAGCTTGATGCTAACCCGTACTGTAATTTGGACACGATGCAGGTGTATGGCGCGCGGCCGATCAGGAGATGGATCGAGAAGAGAGTGGTGACGCAGCTGTCCAAGATGCTGATCCGGGAGGAGATCGACGAGAACTGCACGGTGTACATCGACGCGGCGCCGCAGAAGGACGAGCTGGTCTACAGGGTGGACAACCGCGGTGGCCTGGTGAACACGGAGACGGGCCAGAAGTCGGACATCCTCATCCAGGTCCCCAACGGCGCCACCGGGAGCGACGCCGCGCAGGCCGTGAAGAAGATGAGGATCATGGACGACGACGACGACGAGGACGGCATGGACGAAGTGTAGATTCGCGCTTACGCGGGAAGTGACCGTGCAGAGGAGCGCCGGGCTAAGGTGTGTGTAGATTGAGTTGAGCCGTGGTGTGGCACTTCCTGACGCTCTGAAAGATAGTGTTTTTAATGCTCTTTTCGTGAAGTTGATCTGCTGAAGAAACATCTTTTGTGTACTCCTGATGAACTGAAGAAGTATAAAAGTGTTTACAGTGAACTGATGAGCTTGGTCGAGAATTTGAGGTGATGCATGTGCAGTGTTGCAGTGTGCAATCTTGTCCCCCACCTGTCAGTTTGTCACAACAGAGCATCTAGCATTCTAGCGTTCATAAGTTAACCGGCAGTGGCGTGTGTACATGTTGATTCAGAGATACGAGTTTGGAACTTTGGATAGAAAAGCTTAGCAAAAGCAACTGTAGTAAAACCGCTTACAAGGCAGGCCGTGCCAGTTGTCGGAAAAAAGTGAGGGTTCATTTGGAACATATGTATTTTTACAAGATTTAGTTTAAATCCTTCAAAATTCTTTAAAATTCCTTTGGAATATAGGAGAGCTGATTGTCGATAAAACAATACAAAGTTTTGTAGAGAAATTTGTCGATGAAACAATAACCATCTTTCTTTGCTCTGCGCGAAGTTTTGTAGAGAAATACATGAATCAGATTCCAAGCATAACGATTGGCAGAAATGCATGATAGTTTCGAAAATGTTCATACGTGGACCAAAACCAAGTGGATCAAGTGCAAATTTATGCGATTTTATCTTCTTCTTCTTTTTTTTTGAGGAAGAGGCGATTTTAAACCTCGCGATATGGCCCATCGACCCAATAGGGCCCAGAAGCCACGGCTCTTTCGAATCCGGACCGCCGGTAAAATTGTAATAAACCATAACTAGACGTCTAACTGAAAGGCCATCTAAATATCTAATTAAACCGGATAAACTGGCTGTTTTTTATTGGACCGCTAAACCGGTGTGGTTTCAGAGGACGGGTCAGTTCAATGTTATTTCCATTCTTTTATATTTTTTACCGTGGACATAAGTGTAAGATAATAATAAAAAGGATAAAGTCTAAATTACACTCTCAAGTTATCGCTGAAGTCTGAATAACCCCCTAAAGAATTTTACCGTCTGAAAAGCACCCGTGGTATTATAAAACAGTTCAATTTACATCTTTGAAGGGCGGTTTTGCTGACGTGGTGAAACCGCGGACGGTTTTGTTGACGTGGCAGCTAACATGGCGCTGGTGACGTGGTAGAATAGTACTGAAACCTTTAAAAATTCATAACTAATTCATTTTAACTCTAAATTTAACCATTCAAATTACATAATTTTCTAGAAAATGAGCTCTACACAATAAAAATACTTTCACACATAGTATGAGTGATCTTCTGTACTATTTATAATTAATTTCTTTCTAAATAAATAGTGTCAAAAAATTATTTTAAAATTGTCAAAAAATTATTCTAAACGGTACAAAACAACAGCCCATATGCTAAATATAAGCTCACCTTCTTCTCCTTTGCAGCTGGGGCAGCAGCTGGGGCGGCCACAGCAGCAACTGGAGCTGCACCACCACCTACAGGCAAAATCGATGCAGTGAGTAAATACATGATTTACTGCCCTACAAGTAATGGTATTTCTTCTATTTGGTCATTAATGTGCTAATTCATTGGATGCAAGTTACAAGAGGCAATAATGATTAATGAGCAACAAATAATAACATAACTCAGACGTTATATGGTATTACATAAATAATTACATTGTTATAATTGACACCTTAACCAATTATATGATCAATTTTTTTATTAGATAATGAGAACACAAACTTGATGCAATCTTCACATGGTGAAACAAAGTTATCCATCAGATATCTAAACTGCACTGAGATTACAGAAAAGTAACTGGAAACAACTCACAGGATTAGCTCAATAATATATCGATGGGCAGCTACACAGGGACTAAATACACACCATGTTCATAGTAAAAGGTGAGTAATTTACTCGAGATGGTTACTAGTTACGTCCATCGAATCCACTGGCACATCTATACAAGCAAGCAGAGAGGAGACTAGGAGAGGGAGACAGGGGAAGCTCTTACCAGATCCGACGAAAAAATAAACAGTGTCAAAAAATTATTTTAAAACTACACGTTAAAGCAATTAATTATAAATAATACAGAAGATCACTCATACCGTGTGTGAAAGTATTTTTATTGTGTAGAGCTCATTTTCTAGAAAATTATATAATTTAAATGGTCAAATTTGGAGTTAAAATAAATTAGTTATGAATTTTTAAAGGTTTCAGCACTATTCTACCATATCATCAGCGCCATGTCAGCTGCCACGTCAGCAAAACCGTCCGTGGTTTTGCCACGTCAGCAAAATCGTCCTTCAAAAGTGTAAATCGAACTGTTTTGCAATACCGCGGGTGCTTTTCAGACGGTAAAATTCTTTAGGGGGTTATTCAGACTTCAACAATAATTTAAGGGTGTAATTTAGACTTTTTCCTAATAAAAATGATTGTAGACTTATTAAAAACTTAAGAGTAAGTTGTTTTATACTTATATATATACTTAATAACTATTATTATGTCTTTGTAAGCTTGATATTGTGTCATTATAGTTAAAGTGCAACTTAAAAAATATGATATTGTGATATCACTACAATCTTATGTATAAAAATATATTTTTAATATCTAATACATAGATTTTCATCAATTTATATTATTTAAACATTAAAACAATACAATACAATAAAAAATTTAATATTAATAAAAAATCGAATGTCCGATGAATAAATGACAGTCTAGTCGGTTTTTTTACTATGCTTCAAATCGAAGCAAGTGCGTATTTGAAACGAACAAAAAAAAGAAAAAGACAGCGAAATAAAACTCCCGAGTTACGACTTCCTCCTCCTCGCTCTCTCTCGCATTCGGCCATTTCCGCATCTCTCCTCACCTCTTCCCTCCCGCGAGATCTCACCCCCGCTGCGGCGCGGCCATGGCGGGGAGGAATTACCACGGGTACGGCGCCGGTGGCGGGGCCGGCGGGGGCATGTCCATGGTGGTCGCGAGCACGCCGGGCCAGGAGCTGGCCCTCACCAACTGCGCGTACGTCTCCCCCGCCGATCTCCGCCGCTTCCCCAACGCCCTCGCTCTCGTCGGCGACGCCTTCGTCTTCACCTTGCGATATCCTTTTGGCGATCTCGTAAATCGATTTGTTTGCTCTCCCTGCTCTGAGATCTCTCCTCTCATGAGTCATGCCTCATGGGCTCGCGGCGATCTCGTAAATCGATTTGTTTGCTCTCCCTGCTCTGAGATCTCTCCTCTCGTGCATCATGGGCTCGCTATGGCGCTTTGATTTGGCCTGCTAGTGGTTCCCGTACGAATCCAGGAGCATAGAGAAAATCAGCTGCCATGATGATTATATTGTGTCTTAGCTAAGTACACGTTATTGTGAATTGTGATTTAGTTGTGTAGGTATTTAGTTTAATGTTCGGTGCTTTGCTCACCATAATGTGGCTTTCAGTTATTATTGCCCTGAATTCTACTTCTACCTTGCTTAAGATCATGTTGTCTAAACTTTTAGAAATTCTGATGATATTGCTGGCCTACCTTCCTATGGAATTATGCTTTTCTCTTGTCATGTGTGATCCTTAATGAATATCCACTCCCCATGATGCTGTTCCTGCTGGAAACATCGCCTTGAATGCCATTCAACGTCGACAGACGAAGGTTTCAGCTGGTGATTCCATCACTGTTAGCAGGTAGAAAGTTGAAGTGTGCACTGAAAATAAATATTTTGTGTGTGATTATGTGTTACCTTACTGTTTGTCATAATAATATTTCCATCCAGTTTCGTCCCTCCTGATGATTCCAAATTGGCACTGCTCACATTAGAACTAGAGTATACCAAGGCAAGAGTTAACCGGAATGAGGAGGTAAGTTCATTGAACTGTGTGTGTTGGAAATTCAGTCAATGCTTAGTGAGTGTGATGATCTCATTTACATGACCTTGGTTTTGCAGCTGGATGCTGTTCTGCTTGCCCAGCAACTTCGAAAGAGATTTCTTGATCAGGTATGCCATACTCTGTTGGCACTGTTTCTCTGAGTAGGGTTTATTCCTTCCATGAGACAACACATTTGCGCAATTAGATTCTGGATACCTGTACCAGTTCTGTGTCCACCTGTATAGGGCAAAATATTGATCCAGTAGTGTTATTTGCAGATCATGACAGCTGGGCAAAGAGTGCCATTTGAATTTTGTGGTACAAATTATATATTCACTGTCAATCAAGCTTTGCTGGAGGGCCAAGAAAGTTCCACACCACTGGACAGAGGGTTCCTGTCAAGTGATACATACTTTATATTTGAGGCTGCTCCTAATTCAGGAATTAAGGTTCCTTTGAATACCTTCTATATTATTGGCAGCACTTCCTAACAGTGAATGTGACAAGAACATTATTTATAGCCTGTGAAACACCACAAATAACACCCATTACTATGCTGCAGGTAATAAACCAAAAGGAAGCTGCTAGCAGCAAGCTTTTCAAGCATAAAGAGTTTAACCTGGAAAAGTTGGGGATAGGTGGGTTAAGTGCTGAATTCACCGACATATTTCGGAGGGCATTTGCTTCAAGGGTGTTTCCTCCTCATGTTGTTAATAAGTAAGTTCAGTACCTTACTACCATGTCTATTTTTTCTACCATAAATAATAGATGATGTCCACTAATGGCTAAATATTGTAGATTGGGCATCAAGCATGTTAAGGGTATATTGTTGTATGGGCCCCCTGGTACTGGCAAGACTCTTATGGCCCGTCAAATTGGGAAACTGTTGAACGGAAATGAACCCAAGGTATGGAAATTAATATTTGTACATGGAGTAAAGTTTTCTACTTGTCTAAATATTTGTGTAATGGTCTCATTTGTGTAATTCCTGTTTATTTCTGATCTGTACCAGTAGGATGCTTTAATCTGTAGAAATATTAGATTTCAAACTTCAAAGTTGGTTCTGATAGGTTGTCACCAGCAGAGATAAATAAACTGATAAGAGATTGGATAAATGACAATATACTCAAACTTGAAAGTAAAGTAGACTTCAAATTGTTGGATGTTTGGTTCTGCTATTTGGAGTACTAATTCAATAAAGAAGCCCTATCCAAAAAGAATTCAATAAGAAGCTGTCAGTTGTGTATCACAATCCATTTTATGCTGAGAATTTGTCATGTATCATCAGATATTTTTAATGACTCAGGTATCACAATACATTTCAATGCCGTACAACTTCCTGGAGTCAGTAATATATAATTGCTAAAACTCAAACTAGAAATCTAGAACCCAGTCATCCATGCATTAGGTTCATACTTATTGTCTAATACCTTTCTAAAATCTCAGATTGTGAATGGACCTGAAGTCTTGAGCAAGTTCGTGGGAGAAACAGAGAAGAACGTGAGAGATTTGTTTGCTGATGCTGAAAATGATCAGAGGACACGAGGTATAATACCTCAGCAGTAATATCCTTTACCATATTTTTGTGTGGAATGGACCCTTTTCCAACAGTTAACTTTTGTATCTTCTTTTCAATACAGGTGATCAGAGTGACCTCCATGTTATCATTTTTGATGAAATTGATGCTATCTGCAAGGTGGATTTCTGTTTCCTTTAATACCTATACCCTTTCATATTTTTCTCAGTTTTACCTAATACTCCAGTGAAGCTCTTGTCTCTCAAAGAATTTAACTTGCAATTTTGTCCAGTGCATGTTCCATTTTACTGTGTATGATTGCATCAAGTGTAGCATCGCTTCAGCTTTATTTAAAATAATTGCAAACTTTGCCTTAATTAATGAAACTCTGATTGTGCAGTCTAGGGGATCTACCAGAGATGGTACGGGTGTACATGATAGCATTGTAAATCAGCTCCTTACAAAGGTAGTTTTTCCAAGAATTTGAGCTTTGGACTCGTGTATTCTCTTTCTGCATATATATTACTGAGTTCTGGTCAAACTCTGCTTTTTAGATAGATGGTGTGGAGGCATTGAATAATGTGCTGCTCATTGGGATGACCAATCGTAAAGATTTACTTGATGAAGCTTTATTGAGGTATGTTCTGACCCTCTCAGATCATTCTGGCAATTATTTGGAGAAGCCATCAGTTTGACAATAGAACCAAATGAGTTGCCTGATGAGATAAAATTAATCTAGCAAATCCCTCTAGAAATGCACTCAAAATGGATCTAGAAAGGCATTTGAGATCTCCCAATTTTGTCACCTTCTCATTTGCGATACATTTAGTATATTAACATCACTCCATTGTGTGTTATATATTGCTAGGTAATTCACAAAGTTGTAATCACCCTTGATTATTTTAGAGACTATGACTAAACTATAGGAGAATCTTCTTTTTGTTTTTTTATATTACTATTTGCATGTGTTCATGGCCATTTGATACATCTGTTGCAGACCTGGACGATTGGAAGTTCATATTGAGATAAACCTGCCTGATGAAAATGGCCGCTTGCAAATTCTTCAGATTCACACGAATAAGATGAAAGAAAGCTCTTTCCTTTCTCCGGATGTTAATCTTCAAGAACTAGGTATGTTCTTTCATTCTTTGTGAATTGATAACATTTCCAGGCATTGTATTTGTTATAGCAAAGGTTATAAGTTCTTGTACAATGGACTGATTAGCTCATGTTAGTGGTATTGCTCAAGCTTCATAGGTTTTAGTTTTCCCTTTCCGAAAATTGACTTGTCTTTGCAATGCTTATGTACTGCAACATTCATTTTAGTATGACTATGTAGGGTTTTGTGGTAACTTTTGTTTGATAAGATGTGTTGCCATATGTGATTGATCATTGTGACATGCTCTTCTGAATGAAGCTGCACGGACAAAGAACTACAGTGGAGCAGAGCTGGAAGGTGTCGTCAAAAGTGCAGTCTCATATGCTTTGAACCGGCAGATAAGCATGGATGACCTCACCAAGCCTTTAGATGAGGAAAGCATTAAGGTTACTATGGAAGATTTTGTGAATGCACTTCATGAAATTACTCCTGCATTTGGTGCTTCCACTGATGACCTTGAAAGATGCAGGTCTGTGCTGTGATATCTTGAGCATTGCTTTAACAAAATATTTAATGATAAGTTTCTTCTTGGGGCGTTGCTGGGTTCATCTCGGTTTATATTATTTGTTCTTTCCCTTTTTCATGGGACTACTTATTTCTTATGCAGTTTGACACGGGGAAATACAATTCCTAATTCGTAGTCATCGTTGGCTATGGGCATATCTCTTCCCTTGTTAGCTGTTAGCTTAGTAGTTAATAGGATTATTTTTTTCCTTGGAGCTACTGCATTTGATGAATGCTAATCTCGTGCCAATTTAATTTTTTTACTTAACAGATCACATGGTTATAGCTTTATCATAATTTCTTGTTTTCAGGATGACCTAACACATTATGCCCTTTTCATTCATTAATGCCCTGTGTTTTATTTACTCTTTACTGTTTGCTGAATAATTTATTTGGTAGAAGTTTAATGCTATTCTTCATATTGTTGCACAAAAATTACAGGCTACGGGGCATGGTTGACTGCGGCAAGGCACATAGGCACTTGTATCAGAGAGCTATGCTTCTCGTTGAGCAGGTTAAAGTTAGCAAAGGTAGCCCACTTGTGACGTGCCTCTTGGAAGGTCCTGCGGGAAGGTATGGTAACTAAAACACATCTTTGGGGGTGTTTGGTTGTGCTACTTTTCTCCTGCAGCTTAAAAGCTACCCATAAATTTGAATTTTAGAACCTAACTTTAAGATATTGTTTTTGATGGTAGGACAGTTATGAATATAAATATAAAAGTCTCACCTAAAAATGTTATAAAAGTCTTCCCTAAAAAATGTTTTTCGTTGCAAAGTTGCCAGACAGAACTTTTTTCCTACTAGAAAAAGGTAGCACATCCAAGCAAGCTATCTCTAAAAACACCAGAGCCTCATTTCACATTATTTGCTTGTCACTTGTCAGTGGTAAATCGGCTTTGGCAGCTACTGTTGGCATTGACAGTGATTTTGCTTATGTCAAAATTGTAAGTTTCTTTCTTTCCAATTTTCCTTCATTTTTCTATTCGCAAGATATATGGCTTAATTTTTTTATTTCCACTAAAGATATCGGCAGAGACAATGATTGGTTTCAGCGAGAGTAGCAAATGTGCACAAATTTGCAAGGTCAGTTATGTTGTTTATATAGTAGATTTAATTAGTGTATAGAAGAAACATTTTGAAGGGTATAGCTTATTTATTGTTCCTGCATTCTTCACATCAGTTTCGTTTCTAAAAAGTACATGTTTTTTTCTGGCTACTTGGCTGCTTTTCTGTATGCTTTCACGGAATTATATTGAGATGGTATGCTTTGTCATTGCAATACAGGTTTTTGAGGATGCATACAAATCTCAGTTTGGCATCATTATTCTTGATGACATTGAAAGGTACTTGAGTCTACAAATCTGCAAATGTATCTATCTGCCACACATCTTTTCTACGTTCCATTTTACTTCAAATTTCTTCCTGCACTCATGTATTTTAGGTTACTGGAGTATGTTGCCATCGGACCACGCTTTTCAAACATAATCTCACAAACCCTCCTAGTCCTCCTCAAGAGGGTTCCTCCTAAGGTTTGGATATTGCTTGCTCTTCCGTATTACTATGAGCATAATACTTGATTAGTATTTCTGGTCATCATCTAGAGCATTCCTCGAAACTACAATGGTTTAAATAATTGCATTCGTATTTAGTATTATCCTTGACAGTACGTGGTTTCTTTTATTCTGTTTCACTAGTGGGCATTGATGCCACACCGTTTCTTGCCTTTTCCCTTTTAAACAAAGCCAGCCTTTCACTGACCCTTTTTTTGCAGGGCAAGAACTTGCTTGTTATTGGAACAACAAGTGAGGTAGGCTTTCTAGAATCCATTGGTATGTGCGATGTGTTCTCCGTGACATACCATGTCCCAAAACTTAAAAAGGAGGATGCCACAAAGGTGAGAGGACACTGGAATGAATTGATCGACTGCTACAATTGGATTTGGATACTCCTGTTCATAATGTGGAATACAAACTGATTTGTTTTGTTAAACTTTCCCTGCACGTTATGTGGTTTCATCTCCAAAAATTGTTTAAACCTCACTCTCTTTGAATTTTGAGGCAATCTTCGTTTGTTGACTTGATCTGCCTTCTCCCTGTAGGTGTTACGGCATCTCAGTGTGTTCGATGAAGGTGATATTGAAGCTGCAGCAGAAGCTCTGGACGATGTAAATTTTCTTTCTAGTAGTTATCCTGTCATCTCTTTAATCGAAGACCTTATATCGAACTCTTATAATCGTTCGGGTGATGCAGCTACCAATCAAGAAACTATACACGCTTGTTGAGATGGCTGCACAAGGGCCAGCAGGAGGAAGCGCAGAAGCAATCTATTCCGGAGAGGAAAAAATAGATATCAACCATTTCTTTAGCATTCTGAGTGATATTATCCGCTATTAACCACACGACGTTGCAGTTGGAATGAACCCCAGGTGTCACCATACGAGTTTGTTTGCACTTTGCACCTTTCTTTCACCCATTTGCCACCTTCGCAGGTTAGAGCTGTTTGATCTTTGAGATGTGTTTCTCTTTAATGCCTCTCTTTGAGCTTTTCCTGTAACGTTGTTATGGCTCAACCAGAGGTTACGTTAATTACACGACGTATAGCATTTTTCAACTCTGTTGTTTTGAGATCTACACAACTCATATGGATTCACCCCATGACTACCACGCAGAGATTTAGAGTTTTATTATAAGGTGAGAATTTTACGGTATTTTCGTAGGCATTATTTTAATTGCTGCAATTTTCTTGCAAAATTCCTTCGTGCCGACGGTAGGGCACTAGGGCTACCACCGGCAGAGCAGCCGTACTTTGTTCCAACCGGGCCCCTCATAGTAGCAGCTCAAGTTGCTTGTTACTTGTTACTAGTTTGGTACTTCCTCTTTTCTATATTATAAATTCATTCATTTTTTTTACAAGTCAAAGTTAAATCTTTTTTATAAGTCAAAGTTAAATCTTTTTTATAAGTCAAAGTTTCTTAACTTTAACCAATTTTATAGAAAAACATACCAACACTTACAACATCTAATTAGTTTTATTAAATCCATCGTAAATGTTATTTATTTGATATTATAGCTTGTCAAAGATAGACGAATTTGAATCAAATAAAAGTTAAATAAACGGAGATAGTACCTACTGTTTGAGACTCCGCACCAGGTTAAACTCGTAATGTATTGAACTGAAGCAGCTGCTAGTTGAATCCATCTTTATTTTAAAATGTTTATTTACAATAAAAAACTCTTCTATCGACAGTTTCTGGCAAAATTTTCGAGACTTTCGAGAGGGGAGAATGAATCGAGGTTAAATAATGTACCCACACCTGACGGTGACCGCGATTGTATGGAGCAAAACTGCCACGAGATTTACAGTTGAGTGAATTCCTTCCCACCAGTGACCAACTTGCTTCTATGAGCTCGCTTCGAGCCTGATTTCCTATCCCGTGTCCGCTTCGCTGGTAACCTCTTGGTTGCAGGGCCTTTTCCAGGTTCCTTCGCCGTATTGTCAGGGAGCATCTTTCTGGGTTGCTGGCGCACCAAAGGAGGGGGACTTCTCCGTATTTGTTCCCATAGTTCTCTGTGATATGCCTGTTCATTAAGAAGCGATAAAGTGATAGATTAAGAAAACAATAATGGTACTCTGTAAATAAGGGTATGTTTAGTACAGCTCATAAGCTTCAGATCCAAAATCCATGCTAAATCCAAAGTTTTTATGATACAATAAAGTAATTTAAACTATTATTTTTAGTCTAAAATAAAAACAAGATAGCTCAACCAAATATCATCAATAGCTGTAGATTTAAGATTTTTGGAGCTAGGTTTGACTAGCTCCAAGAAATCTAAATCTAGAGCTGTGCCAATTAGGGCATAAATGTGCCACCATAAATCATGTGTCGTTTTCCTTTCAAATTTATCTTTAAGGCAGGTTTCAAGACTAGAAGCTATCACGAAAAAGCACCTGATTACCTGAACAACGAAATTGCGCCTTTCACAATCCAGGAACATATCTGCAGTCCAGTTAACTCTTGTCCTTATTTTGTCTCTCACTGTGCTAAAGCTTAGCTGATCTCTGGAGGTGAAGCGATCAACTTCATTAAACCAGAGGCATGTGAAGAGGTTAGTGATAGGGATGTGCTCCCGCATAATTACACAGCCCTCAGGGACATCTGTTGAACACGATATAATGTTATCAGGCAAACAGAAGTATTACTAGTCAGCAGCTAGGGAAAAGCACTTACCACTTGTAATAGGAAGCTTAGCTGAAGAATAATGGGTTAAGCCCTCTCTCTTGTAGAACCCTATCTGGTAGTCAATTGAAGCATTGTCATACTTTCCACCAACTTTGTTGGCCTCTGCTTCCTTGAAGACATCAAAGCGTCTGTAATGCCTGGAAATAGCAAAGCTAACATTTTTTCTCCACAAGAACCTGTGTGACATAACAGTGCGCTTAGAAAACAGACAATAAGATGCCAGAGCTTAGATAGAACTTTGACAATTGATGTAACTTAGGTCTTGATACATTAGACTAGTGAATTTACTTTCAGAGAGCATGTGCCTGAGGGCAATCAAAACGATTAACATGTACCACTTAGTGAGAAAAATATGATATTTACCTCTCTAATAGCTGAAAAGGATCCCTCACTAGTTTAAGTTTCCCATCAATCCAAAGTGAATATCGCACATTTGGGAAAAGACGATGAAGTAGTAATTTTGGAACCTGTTTGATGAAACAGCCACAAGGCCAGAAATGATTAAAAGTTAACTAACAAATCGGCTAATATTAAGAATGGCATCCTTTTCCCTTTACAAAGGAACATAAATATAGTCTTCAAATCAGACAAACACTGAAAATGGAGATAAGGGCCATAGGGGATCTATGAAGAGGTCTATGCTAATGTGTCCCTGGCTAGACATTTTATATGTTCACAATTTTCATAGTATTTTGATAGGGTATAAATGGGATTATGGAGCAAAGACTAGGGCTCAGGCCCTAACTGCCCTAGTAGGCTTATGTTGGCCCCTGGATACATGGCCTCATGTCAATTCGTACAGAAAAGAATAAACTTCTTCGTATTCAATGTATAAACTACAGCCTACAGTTTATCAATTGTACTCTGCATAATGCAATAAAGATTCAGAAGACTTGCATAGGCAAAGATCAATTTACACATGCATAACTAAATGACAAGCGCAACTTCAGCATTTACACCATCTGGATCAAGATGCATTTTATTACCGTCGAATATATCACAAAATCATCTAGCACTTCATAGATATAACTTAAAAAATATCAAAATATTAAATAAATGGGTACCTTTCCATTGCGCCTTGCATCTGAATATGGAAGATTGTGGACAACAACCACCCGCCACAGCCCAATTCTTTTGGTATTATCGATTGTCGTCGTGTTCTTCATTGCAGCTTCTGTTTCTTCATCCAGAAACATGAAGAAGCAAACTGTATCCTTTGAAAAAGTACTGATGTTTTCTGGTTGTTGCATTATATCATAATTTCCTGAAAGCAAACATAACAAATTGAAATGACAAATTGACAATTGTAATTAGAAATGGCATGGAAAGATGATGTAGTTACCAAAAATAGCGGAAGCAACAACTATCCCCCGGCACTGCCACATCTCAAAAAGATCAGCTTCATCTATGTCGAACCCAGTATTGATACCAGGTATCTTCCCTCTCACAAATCTGAAGATGCAGAAAAGTTGTCACATTATAGAATGTATTGATATTTGTATATGGTTATCATACAGATGTACAGAAGCTAAAGCTGATGAACCATACAAACATACCCACAATGAACCGTCATCGAATCTTTTATGTTATAAGACTTGTCTCGTTCTTCCAAGGATGGATAACCTCCAAATAGAGAACCGCTATTTGACTCTTTGGAAATCAAATTATCTTCAAACAAATAATTTAAGCTTCGAAGGACAGGTGATGGTGATGGTGCATCTGGCATCAATGCCAGGGCCTGCTCAACAGGAACATAACAAACAGTACATGCTACAAAAGCACAAATATTACAGTTAGATTGCAATTTTCAACTCTGAATTCAATTAGTCAAGACAATAAACTTACGTCGTGGTCCAGTGCGTTTCTTGTCTATGGGTGGAGGAGAAAATGAGAAATTTTCACAAGGATGGTGCTCCAGAACAACAGCTGGTGGGAAGCTCCGCAGGAGACCCTGAAGTTTTTCATGACTACTGCCAGAATGTTTTTCTGTCTGTGATGCTGTATTCAAACCATTCCCACTGAAAGAACCTCCCTGGATTATGGATCTACCTGAAGATGTCCAAACAGGATTCACAAAGCTCCGGACATGATCAGAAAATCCAAGTATGGTCTCAATACCAGGTGGGGCATCTTCATCTAGCATAGGCCACAACAAGATTTTGTAGTCAGTATTACAAGAAGCATATGGAAGTGAAAATACAAAAATTAACCAAAAAAGTTACACACTGTTTAAGACTGCAGCTTATATTAATAGGAAACTTTGAATAGTTGATAAGCTAGTTAATACTCAAAATAATAATATTTTAGCTTACACAGTTGGACAACACATGCAAGATGCTAAAAAACATATCATGATTACAACAGATATTCGGTAGAATCACCAACGTGTACAGAAGCATCTATCAGATATACTGTAACGGTTACTCCAAGCCAAGTAGTGCCGTTAGAATAGCAGATGCTTTGTTTGAAGACATCGTATAGAGAAATTAGCAGATATACCTTATTGTAAAAAAGGCCAACTATTATTTCATTTCACATATCACACACATTTGACAGGGCACCCATGGTAAGTTATCAAACAGTACTAGAACACTAGCTGTTACAGTCCTGTAAAAACAATTGCCAACCCATGATGCATTAGCACCAGGAGAGGAATATAGTATTTTAGTGAACCTACCCTTAATAAGGCATTGACTGAAGTGGCTAGATGCAAACTGAAACAAAGTTATTCTTATTTAATCATGAAAATTGAAAATTGTGAAGATTGACTATTTGACTTGACTGCAAGACAAAATGAACGGCCAAGAATGACAAATACATTAATCAAGAAAAGTCAATCGAGATGCATATTAAGAAGTAAAGGCCATGTTATAAACGTAAGAATGCCGTTGACCAAATGATCAAACAAAATAAACAATTCTTGCAACAGCAAGATTCCACAGTACCAGTACTAGAAAGGCATAAAACTTTGACGGCGTTATGAACAGTAATATCTTATATCCTTAAGCCCATTGCCAGGTCTGTACTTTTAGGAATATCTAAGCAACGGCAAATACATCTAACAGCATACATCCCAATAAAATATGTACCTCAGTTCCATAAAATTGGCTAGATAAACCCACAACCCAAAACATAGGATCACCACTCAATATTATTCTTTAATAGATTGCTACAGAATAAGATATTAATCCATTTTTTTGCATCATAACAGTCAGCTGAAGTCATTGAGTCAATGATGCAAATTAAAGAATGTCAGTAAACAAGAATATAGGCGATCCAATGCTTACACAATATAC
The DNA here is from genome assembly GCA_000418225.1 of Zizania latifolia. Classification (NCBI taxonomy): domain Eukaryota; kingdom Viridiplantae; phylum Streptophyta; class Magnoliopsida; order Poales; family Poaceae; genus Zizania; species Zizania latifolia. Next base: position 437,683 of record KE371834.1, on the reverse strand, counting down.
AATCCTGGTGACTTCAAAAAAAGTTAACGTGGGTCAGCACCAATGTACTAAAAAGTGCATCCTAGCCTTTCTATTTGCCATTGCTAATGTTTTGATCACAGTTTCGCTTCACTAGAGCATTTGCACTTGTCAAGTCCACACGACAACACTCCCTAAAACCCTATAACCCATGTAAATAACTAAAATTATGTCACATAAAGCCAGATATTTTCCATTGTGCAATGAAAAACAACGTATATGAATCATAAAACAATAGTAGATACAACTATACAAGTTGCGTTACATCATTCCGATGAACTCGTTGGAGAACTCAATGCGTAAAAGTCACATGGATTAGGAATAAAACATGAGGTAAAATAAACACTACCTTTACTGACAAGTGATGAGAAGAGGAAGCAGAAGACCACAGCAGCGGCGACGAGGAGGAGGAGGAGCATCCGCCGGCGACG
>KE371834.1:416573-432980 GCA_000418225.1 Zizania latifolia | reverse complement strand
GCTGTGTGTGTGGCGATTAGGGTTGAGAAACCCTAACCGCCCCCCATTTGTACCTCCAGCAAATGGGTCTAATGGGCCTAATGCAGCCCATCATATATAATTACAATTTCTATAATTCTTTAGTAGTACTTTCACAATTTAGCCCCTGCACTTTATATTATTTAGTACTGCTATTTAAACTGTCTATGCAGTTTTACATTTAGACTCCGGCTGTTCTTAATTATTGTATAAATGTGTTTATACCATTATTAAATAATTTCCAATTTGTCTTCAAATTACAATCCCTTTGCAAAATAATTGTCCTAATCCATTAGCTTATTTTTAAGCTATACATATGTTTCATGCCAATGCAAATTAATCTCCATTTTGAAATAACCAATATATCATATTATTTGATGTTGACTATATACGAATAGTACTCACATACTATAGTAGGATCTACACTCTATCTCATGCATAGTGATTATCCTCAAAATACATATACATTCGAATTTTGGATAAAGATCTACACCTTTTGAGGTGATTACCACAAGTCCATTTTCAAGTTTGGTATGCATAAGGTGATATATTTGTATTGCTAGGAGATCTACACCTCATTATTCATATGGTGATTATCTCCCATGAGCATACTCAATTCATATTCGGATTCAATTAGGCTTACACTAATTTAGAGATTACCTGATTTATTTCTTAAAAACTGGTCATACACAAGGTAATACTTATGTATTGCTGTGGGATCTTCACTATGTTTTACATAGTCATACTCCTTAAAGTGCGTATCCAATTAGAAAATGAATTTTAAAAGGTCTACTCTATATTAGTAAATTGCATTCTTATCGTTATTTCAAATTTATGAGATTATAATATGTTTGAATTCAAGTTTCCTTGGTTTCACATATTCTAATACAATTTGCCATAATTTTTCCAAAATTTATGGCATCAAGATGTAGACTCAATGGTCAGAAAATAGTTTGATCATCTTACTCTTGACGGATCCAACTTTTCTACATTGGCTATGGACATCAAAATGAGTCTATCAACTCACGGATTTTTTTTACGCTCTCACTGAATTTAATCCAGATAATGAGCTTATTTTAGATACATACATACTTGGAGCCTTATACATTATAAGGAACCATATTCACCTAGACCTCAAGTCTGAATAGGCGTCAGAATCCATATAAAATATGGCTTGCTCTTAAACAACGCTATGAACACATAGATCAATATTCTTCTTTAAGGCTATCTATGATTGGAATCATCTATGTCTATAGTTTTAAAGCTATAGATGAGTTCAACCGTGTTCATAAAATTTGCTTAAAACTCTAGTTTTGTGACTCAAAACCTCAGTAGCAGAGTCGGGCAAATACAAGCGTAAAGAGATACCACAAGCCACGTGGACACTTCAACAAAACAAAGATCATTTCTTAGTCCAAATATGACAATAATATAGTCATAATCATACTTCTAAGAAATGCAAGGCCCTAGGCAACTGATGAATTTATATCTTATCCGTGAAACATGGACACACTACTAAAGAGAGAATATGAAGCACACTTCATCTCCCATATGCATGATGTAAGTGGTTCGAACTCTCACATGGAAGATCCAAATACCACTTAAACTATACATCAGGGGAGAATCTCTCGGACAATAACATGATCGTGGAACATACCACCAACGATCTATACGGAGACTTTAATTAGGATCCATCCAAATATATATTTAGATCTTCGCTATCTACCTATTTGTGAGGGATAATTTGTATTAAAGACAAGAAATTATCATGAATTGGTTCAAATAAACACCATTGGTATATAATAGATATGCAAAGATTCTATATATTTGATAGAATTTTCATACAGATGCATTTTATAGACAATGGTACCACAAACTATATACTTAGTGAAACAAAAAATTCCTAAGGTCTCACCAAAAACAAGAAAATATTGTAACAATCACATGATGCGATGCAATAATCGTTGGCTTAAAATAATGCCATAAATTATTCTATCTATGAGTACTCAAGTTATAATATTGGATACAATAAATTATCTAGATTCAACTCGTACTTCACTAAGTCATAAAAATATCCGTCAAAATGGTTTCCATATTGAAACCCATACAAACAATAAAAAGAAACTTCTCTTTATAAAAAATAACGGATATAACAAGTGATACTTCAATAAGTATCCTCTCTCCTATATAATTGTACTATATATTCATTAAACCCGTACCACATGTTGCATATCAAGTATTTTTTTAGAATGTCAATGCATTCTAGACTAGGCATGGTCGCCTTGATCATCCTAACATTGGATGATGCAAAAATTAGTAGCAATTCTATTGGTCATAATTTAAATAATACTGCATTTCCTCAACTATTAATTTTTTTTTGTGCACTGCATGTGCCATAGGGAAAATAATTCTAAGGCCATCAAACTAAAAGTTCATCAAGAACCACTCAAATTCCTTGAACATATTCAAGGACATATATGTGGTCCTATACAACTATTTATCGGTCTATTCCGGTATTTCATGGTTTTAATAGATTCATCTGCTATATGATCTCACATGTGTCTATTATACACATAAACTATGTATTTGCCACAATTATGGCAAAATTTATTGTGAATTCATTACTTAGAACATTGAATTCAATCAATTCGAATGGACAACGCTACAAAAAAATTTCCTTGCGTGCCTTCAATCATTATTGTAAGGCCCTGGGAATTCAAATAATTTTGTCATGTATGTTCACACTCAAAATGGCCAAAGAGGATTAAACATAGTACTAGACCATCATTACAGAATTGCAATTCACCAACTCAATGTTGGATCATATAGTTTTACACGCTGCATAATTAATTCAGTTACAACTAACTGAATATCAAACTTCCCCTCTACAAATAGTATGTGGAAATTCACTAAGTATTTCCATTTGGTTGTGCTGCAAACGCACCATTCTCATCACCATAACATACATCAATTGGTCTACACAGGAATTTAGGATCTATATTGAGATACCAATATCCGTCAATCATAATGTATCTCAAACCCCTCACAAGGGGATATATTTATTTCCCAGTATGCCTATATTCAATGAGGTACATTTCCAGGCATTAGGGGGAGATTTCAAGTACCAATAAGAATGCCAGGAAATCAATTATAATGTCCAAATACATTATCACATTGATGCCTCAAATCCACGTACTCATAAATTTGAAATTCAAATTCAGAAAATCATTAATTTGCAACACATTGCAAATAACCTGCCAAATACATTTACTAATGATAGAAATATCACAAAATCCTATCACCTTGCTAGGAATATACCAGAAAAAATAGAGGTACTAAATAAAACTATTCAACTCCCTAATCAAACCGATAAAGGGAGAAGTATGGTTACCTACAAGTGTGAAGCTTTTTGCAAGCATAAAGGAACCCTTTGAATCAAAGGTCCAATCATAAATTGAGACTAATTCTAAGGATAATACTTCTCTTAGACGTACGAGAAAATAGAAGGATAAAACTTCTAAACTAGTAAATGCGACTCAACCTAGCCTTGAGAAACACCAAGTGGATTAACCACATCTACCTCCCGTATCAACAGTGCACTCAATATCTGATACTGGGACATTGGAACACCATGATGTCCTCATATTGGGAAATATAAAAACGTCAACTAAGGTGTAAGAGATTTCATCAATTATCTCGAGTCTGGAGAAACATATAATCAAAAGACTACGATTATCGACACATAATTCTCTGCATCAATTACTAAAAACCTCTAAAAAGATCCAGATCTCGAATCCATGGTCAAGTGCAAAAACGCACTCGGACCGGAACAAATAAAGAGGTATTTCAAGCAGAGTTAGCCTCCCTCACAAAAGAAAGGTATTATCATCAGTAATACCTACACCTCCAAAACCTTCCCTGTGGGTTTTAAATATGTTTTCATTTGAAAATAGTATGAAAACCATAATGTGGTGAGACATAAGGTGAGGCTCGTAGCACGAGGGTTCACGCAGAGACCCGAATTAATTTCAATCAAACATTCTCTCTAGAAATAAGTGAAATCATTTTCCGATAAATTATATCTTTTGGCAGTATAAGAATCGTCTATCTAAACAGTTGATGGACGTAGTGACTAATCCCTATGAGTCACTTGATTTGGACATAAAGGTTCCCATTGGAATCCAAAATTCCAAATCCAAATACTAATGCAGCATATATTGTGTAAAACTCAATAAATCATTACATGGCTTAAAACGGTCGGATAGAATTTGGTACAACCGACTCAATGAGTTCCTTATAAAAAGGGCTAGTCAAATAACGATGATTGCCCATATATATTCATCAATAAATCCTCAATAGGATTTTACATTATATCTATGCATGTTGACATCATCAACGACACTAATGATATCGATGAAGCATGCAATCATTCAATGACGGAATTCGAGACAAAGGATTTGGTCAAAACCAAATTTTGTTTAGCTCTACAACTTAAACACATTTCCTCGAGTATTTTAAAACACTAAATCGCCTATATCCATAAAACACCTATGGTCATTCGATCTCTATATTTAGAGAAAGATCAATTGAGACCTTAGGAAGAGATACAAGGATCGGAGGTTCCATATCTCAACATTGTTGGAACACTTATGTAATTTGCAAATTGCACTAGGCCTCATATCGCATTTGCAAAGAAATTACTAGCTAGATATAGTATTAATCCAACTAAATATCATTGGACTGGAGTAAAAAATTTCTCAAAAGCGCCAAAGATCTTGATATTTTCTTTCAATAATAAAGAAATCAAGATCCAAATATAATTGGATATATAGATGTTGGCTACTTACTAGATCCCCATAAGCCAGATCTCAAACAAGGTTTCATGTTCTCACATGATAGGACAACTATCTCATAGAAGTTTACCTAGTAAACTCTGGTGGCTACATCCACCAATCATTCTGAAATAATTTTATTATATGAAGCATCATGTGAATGTGTATGACTTCGCAGAATGATAAACCACATACAAAAATCTTGTGTTATTGATTCCATTGAATCACCTACTATTATCTTTCAAGATAATGGTGCTTGCATAGCACAAATATAGACAGTTTTATAATTTGCAAGCCTTAGGGAGAGGATCTCCTTAAAGGTTTAAAATATACATACATCATATTATACTCTTTTCTTTTATGAGTTTTATATACTTTCTCATAAAAGATTTTAATGAGGTAATATCTACACAAGATCATATATACCATATTCTTATTTTTCCCTAAAGGGGTTTTTATAAGGAATATATATACTGTATATTAACAATTCACTTATAGTTTTTCTCAAAAGGTTTTATTATAAGTGCAAATCATATGTTGTATCATTTTTTTTCTTATTTTTTCCTACAGGGTTTTTAAGGAGTTTTAACAACATATCATATCATATTCCTTCCTATTTTTCTCACGTGGTTTTTGGAGGAATATTCAAATAAGGTTCAGGGGGAGAGTACTCTTATAGTATGCCTTATTAAAACATCGTATTGTTCTCTTTTCTTTCCATGAGTTTTTCCTCTTCAAGGTTTCTCATATAAAGTTTTAATGAGACAATATTGAACATGAATACATGCCATATTTCTAGTTTTCCCTCATTGGGGTTTTAGGAAAATATCAAAAACATATAATTGCTCATAAACTCTTCAGAGTATATGATAGAGCATTATTCTATATATTATTCCTTATATTTTTTCCAATAGGTTTTAGAGGAATAATACACACATTAATCTTTACGAAGGATTCGATTAAGGGAGAGTGTTGCGGTTAATCTCATCCAACGCAATGCTTGGAATAAGCGCCAGGAGCAAGCGACGCCAGCCAGCCAAAGCATCGCGTCTGCTCACCGCCGTCGCGGCCGCTGGCCAGGCGACGCGTCCGCCGGCCGTATCCCCTCTCCTCTATATATACATCATGTATTATACACTTCAGTATTAATGACAATAAAGGAATTCATTCTACAATCATTGTGTTCAATATCTGTGTCTTGCGTTCTCTCGAATTTAACAGTATGTACAGTCTTTGAGTAAAACATGACTGTTGAGTTATCCGATTCCTTTTTCCTGGCTTAACCATCAATACGGTCCAATTTTTTCACAAAAAAAATTTGAAGGCAGGTTAGGACTCTGCTGACTCAGCACTACTAATATATGCACTTAACCACACGAAGCTTCCTTGAAACGAGTCTCAATCACGATTACCAGCATTATCTACACATGTTCCACGTTGGCCAGTCGAGCGACCGCGGCCCACGCACATGTACCAGACTCCGGCGAGATAACGTGTACCACGTATGGTATGGCTCGCCGTATGCGCGCGGGAAGCGAAGTCGCCGATGCGGCCGCAGTTTGTAGGCAGGCGCTTCCGGAATATTACGAGGGCTACGATAAACTGCATTTAATAATCAAGTCATATCTAAAATACTATATTATTTGTCTTAATTATTTAGGGTACATACGGTACTGCCCCTGCGGACTTGGTTGTACGCGGAAGCTTTGTCCACATGCACAGCGCGAGAGACCGCGGCGCGTCGAGCAAGGGCGACGCCCCAGCCGCGCGACGCGACGGCACCGCGTGGTAGGGAGAGAAGCCGGCGGAAGCGCGTCTGGTAGCGGCCGCGCTTCGCTTGCCCCGCCGTGGCGTGCCTTCTCGCGCGGCGCGGCGCGGCCTCATCTGGACGGAGCGGGCGCCGCGGCCGGCCACGCCACAGCGCAGACGCCGTGGCGGCGGGACCCGGCGCCGGAATTATTGAGGGGACGGGACGCGGGGGATTGACGTGGGCGCGGGATTCCCTTCGGCTGGGGATTCGTCGAACGTGGGTGTGCCCTTGTGCCTTCAAGGACAGGTCATGATTCGGCTTTCTTCTTGTTTTCCCCTTAGCACATGAGAGATAGTATACTAGTATAGTGTCGTAGATATAAACAGCCGCCACTGTTGCATTCACAACAAAGAACGACATGTTGACATACTCTGTGTTAAAAGGGAGGAAAGTAATGGTTCAAGCACTACCTGATCAATGATTTCAACAACCATTCGCCCATGAGACATACAACCGTGTCATACTATATTCTACCGCTTAGAATGGTGGAAAACTCACAAGGAGAGACAAAGCTAGTATGTATATTTTTTTTACTTAGGGTTACTCTACTACTAAATTCTCACTCGTATACTCTGGACCGCCTATAGTTAGGAAAGGGGGAACAACTCATTAAGTGGAGCCAAGCAAATTTTGAAAAAAATGTGGATATCAAAGAGGACCTGGGCACAAACGAAGGCGAGCTGCCGGATCAGAAGCATGTGCCTTGACCAAAGACGAGTAGATTTGCTCCGAAGAGGCATGTGAAGCAATAGTTATTCCCTCTCCAACGTGTTGCCTACACGGGCTATTAAGGGAAAAATCCGGTTGGTTTTTAGCTCGGGCGACGATTCTTGATTTGTGCAGTAGGACTTTTTTCAATGATCACTTCGATTGTTAGCTTGCAATTGATTGCGGCGGCCAAACTAACTGCTCCGAACAGACACGCATCAACAACTGAAAGTTAGTGTATACGGCAGGCACCTGCCTCGAATGCTTGCATGGGCTCGTCAAGCTCCTGCACAGTGTAGCCTGTATATGCATCCTATTAATTCGTGAATCTCTTATTTATAAATCAATCACATAATATTAAATAAAATATAAATGTTTAAATGGTCTTCGTTTCTATTAGCTCCACTCTGTTTACCGTCCTGACAATTCAACTAAGCCCTTGAACATTTTGATCTCTGCGATCACCCACACCAAGCATACGTTTCAAAGACGCAGAGGATCGGAGGCTTTCGCCTGACGTGGATCCGCGCTGTTCAATTATTCGGATATTCCAACCAACCGGGCCCCACCGTCCATGTCAGTTGCTTGCTTCATGCCCTCATCCACTCCACGCGGGCCCCACAACTACCGTTCCAACCAGTGTCGGGTCGCCACGTCCCCAGCATCTCCGGATATATAAACCGCCGGGAAGTAACCGGCAGGCGGCAGCCGCGGAGCATCGAGATTTTGTGGCGACTACGGTGCCAGTAACACCAGAGCACGCGAGCCACAGGCACCACAAAAATTTACTTAGCACTTTAGCAGAGCCAAAATGGTGGTCGGGGAGGTCGCCGCCGGCGACGAGATGAGCCTGTCCAACATGGTGCTGGGGTTCTACGAGGAGGCCGAGCGGCAGAGCTGGGCCTGGCCGGAAGGCGGCGACAGCGGCGACGAGGAGGGGTCCGGCCACGGAGGCGCCGCCGAGAGCAGGGCGTTCTGGAAGGAGCAGCGCTCGCAACTGCACGTAAGTTCTAGTTCATTTTATTATTGTGTTCGCGTGTTTATCTGGGAAACCTGCAGCGCTAGCTCGTGGTGTAGTGGATGAATCATCCGTGGCGATGCGTGAATTGTTGCGGACATGTAGGAAGGACTGACCAAGATGAGCTCGGCGGAGAGGAGGATCCAAGCGGACGCGGAGGAGGCCATCAGGCAGACGCGCGCAGCGGCGGCCGGCGCCTGCTCCTGCACGAGCCGCGCGGTAGCCGGCGGCGGAGGCAGAGGCTGCCGGGGTTGCACGCTCCGGTTCGTCGCCGAGCGGCTGCTCGACGCCGGGTACAACAGTGCGATCTGCAGGTCCAAATGGTCGCGCTCGCCGGACATTCCTTCAGGTAACCGATGATATCATTTGCTTGCTGCAACATAACTGTTAAGTTCAGGCAACACAAAAAACTCGATTTAGCCCTGCCAGTAATATAATCACATAGTGATAATATTCTAATTTAGCAAATTAGCGGACAACTTTTAGACTAGATTTATTCTTGCTGCACTTTTCAGTTGAGAACAACCGACTGCATGTGGCACGGTCCATTTGTGCTTTTATGTTTGGTTTCAGTGGGTTTCCAGATCCATGAGTTTCAAAAAGTTCAGAAGAGAATCATATTCCCAACAGGACCACAGCTGTAGCAAGAATTTTTGTCTATGATAGATGTATTGAGATGCTTCCAAGTATATGTCACGTGAGAATCATATGTAAATAAAAGAAAAATGTCAGATGTCAATTTCTCTCCACATTTCATAGGTCACAGCTGCACAGACCCAGTGTTGATGTGAACCCCAAACTAATATTTGGACCTCCACTGTTCACACGTCCATGTCATAAAAAAAATGGACTTATCATTCATTTAATTTCACAACTTCCAAAAACGCCAAAAATCTGCAAAAGAAATTGCAAAATTCAAGTATACAACACACCAAGCATTTTGCAACCACAAGATATGATATTGCACATATTTTATCCTTGCTGGTCTGATCCGTGTGCGCGCATATGCAACACAGGAGAGCACACCTACGTGGATGTGGTGGTGCCAACCAGGAGCGGCAAGGCGGTGCGGGTGGTGATCGAGCCAAACTTCCGCGGCGAGTTCGAGATGGCGCGGGGCGGCGCGGAGTACAGGGCGCTTGTGGCCGCGCTGCCGGAGGCCTTCGTCGGGCGGGCGGAGAGGCTGCGCGGCGTGGTCAGGGTCATGTGCGCCGCGGCGAAGCAGTGCGCGCGGGAGAGCAGCATGCACATGGCGCCGTGGAGGAAGCAGCGGTACGTGGAGGCCAAGTGGCTCGCCACGCCGGAGCGGGTCGCGCCGGGCGTCGGCGCCGCCGTGGCGGTGGCTGTGGGGTCGCTGGAGACGAACAAGCTGCAGCCCAAGTTTAGGGGGTCCATGCTCACGCTCGACTTCGGCGGCCGGACCGCCTTGGAGGTCGTGTGAGCACCGATCGATGTGAACTGGTGCTTTTTTGTACTTGCTTGCGTCATTTTGAGTTTTTGACCGTGTAGTGGTTTTTGAACGAGCTAGTAACTCGCTCCGTTTAAAAAAAATATTTTTAGCTGTTCTCAAATTAGTAAAAATGAGGAAATGGCTTAGTGCATCTTATTAATTATCTTATCTTCAAGTTAATTTAGTTGTTTATTTGCTTATTGTTTGGTTATATATATAACAAGTGGAAGTGGAGACTACTAAATTTAGGAGTATCGCATCTAAGATACCAAACAAAATTTGACGCATCCAATTGACACGAACAAACAACTAACATTGATAGCCACATCTTTAAATACATAGATGACTATATCTCATCTCATCCAAATTTAAATGGACTCATCCAACAAGTTTTTTATATCTCTATCTAGCATAAAAATGCTTCTCTTAGTGGTCATTCCATCTCTTCTTTCACTCCAACCAAACAACTAACTAAAATAGGAAATATTTAGGCATCTAAGCACTATGTCTGTATTACCAAGGAAAAGTCAACAAATTTTGGATGGGGGTACTGTTTAGTTTGGGATCATCCGGCCCAAGTAGTTGTTGAATTTTCACACCGGTAGCATGTGAACTGAGGGTTATGTAACGCAAGCCATGGGACAGTATAAAATAATAGCGAGGAAAATTAAGAAAAAAATAGAAAAAGCAAAGCATATATTTCTTTTAGAAAAAAGCAACGCATATCGGAGACTCAGCCGAGCCTAGGCCCATATTCTACGTGGGCCTAAAATACAAAGGCTGCTTAGAAATATTCACGCCGTAACACGGACTCCGCCGATTCATTTCTTCCTCTCGCTCGCCGTGTCGCCTTTCCCCTCTACACCAAACCCTAGCCCAACCCATCACCGCCTACCCAAATCGCTGCGCCAAAATGGCCTCAGTTGAGCCAAGCCGACGGCAAGCGTTGCCGCAAGGGGCCTCAGATCGCACCCTAGACCGCTCAATTGAGCCGGAGACCACTGGAGACGGCTCTGCCTGGTGTCCGCCGCCGGGTGGGCCTCGGAGTCCTGAAGAAGAAGGCTATTTGGTACAAATGGCGAGGCGGGGGCCAGTGACGCGGAGTTGGGCTAGGGTTCGAGGCAGGGGACGAGGCGGAAGCGAATTCAACGTCTTCACCGGTGGAGGAATCATACGGCGGTGGATTGCAATTGAGGTACGGTGGCATTTGTGTTTAGGATTCGTGGATTGCAATTGAGGTACGGTGCGGTCTAGGGTTTAGGATCCGTGGATTGCAATTGAGGGTTTTGTGGGAGGATTTGTGGGTTCCAATTGAGGTGCTGTTCGGTTTAGGATTCGTGGATTACAATTGAGGTACTGTGCGATTTAGGATCCGTGGATTGCAACCGAGGGGTTTAGGATCTGTGGTTTGCAGTTGTACGGTGGGGTGGGATCTAGGGTTTTGTCGTGTTGGATCTGGAGAAGAGAACGCCAATTCTCCGCCACCAGTGGTGCTCTTGATCCTTTCTGGTGGCGGGTTGCTCTTGATCCTTTCCGGTGGCGGGTTGGTCGGAGGCTAAGATACATGCGGGATTTATGTAATGCAATTGAGTTAGGGCTAGCTTTTTATTTTTTTATTTTTGCGTTTAAGGAGGTGTTGGGCCTGGAAAGGAGCACACAAGTTCTGCACTGGTGATGCCCTATCTGCCTTGCTGAATCCTGACGTGAGTTTCAATGGTCTGCCTTTTCCTCTATGGCGATGAGTTATCTTGTCTGTCACACGATAATCATGTTTAAGAGGAAACTATTTAGGTTGTGAAAATTACTGTATGCAGGGTTAATATCCATTCACACTTTGTGTACATAGTAGTTGCACTCGTGGAACTTTCTTCAAATTCGTGCTAACTAACATCATAATATATGCAGAAATTGCTAGTGAAAATGCATAATGCACAGAAGCATCTGACACATGTTAATCTTGACATATGCAACTGTGGCATGTAGCTTAACTCATAGAAGATTTGAGTTTGGGTTGATCTACAGGTAAGAAATCAACAAACTTCTCACGTGCAAATATTTAATTTTACAAACTGCCAGTCATTTATTTCAAACCCCCCAAAAAAGATGGATAACAAGGATGAGCTTGATATTAGTGGTATTTAGAGTCACTCATATTCCATTGCAGCATTTAAATCAGGGTGAAACTGTGAGTGCATGGAAAATGGAACACTGGCTATGGAGCGCACTCCAGTTCCCCTGCCCATTGCGCTATGCACGGTTCTCATATTTTATTTTATTTTGTCACTGCCCCTTAGGAAGCAATGATATTTGTAAAGTTTCAGAGTTGATCGAGATTAGGATTGCTGGAAGATGCACTTTTCATCTCAGATGTATTTTTTATTTTGTATTTTGGAGCAACCAATTTTGTACTTGACTGATATGCCCAGATTTACCTCGTGGTAGCTTTAGCTTATATGGGCAATATTGAATATGTAGGCATGTTTTATACTACTAGTATGATTGCATAAACGAGCCCAAGCTGGACATAAAAGATGGTCCTGTTTGCAGTGCCTACATCAATGAAATTCTACATAGCATAACCACATATGATGGATTTATATTTCTAGTTCATGACATGTGTGCTTGTCACATTGGAACTTTTAAGTGTTGCAGTTAGTGGAGCGCCCTTGGCTCATGATGCTAAGCTCAACTCTGTGCTGAAAGTTATTTTGATGTAGGTTATTTTGTGGGTTTTTTCTAGTTTGTAAATGTCAATTCTTCTTTGATGTTTATCCTATGCACATATTTTAGTTTGGGAAATTTAGTTTTTAGATACATGCTTATACTTGACATGGCACACTTAGGTATTTTACTAGTAAACTGTAATATTTCTATTTTCATGTATTTGTTACTTTCCCAATCTTTTTATGCAAATTTTCCTTTTATTACAGCTATGAGTCACATTCCCTTTTGATATGTGTTGTTCTATGTTGACATCTCAGCATTGGCTTGTAGGTCTTTGTTGATTCTGATCACTGTATTGTAGCAAACACCTATCATGTATTGCTTTATGTAAATTCAATATACAATTATAAAAGTTGAATTAGGTGCCATGTGCTTTTATTTACCTCTGCTTAATTTTGCCGTAGTACTTAACGGCCTAACATTTAGGCACCGTTGGACTCTTATGATGGGCAGTTTATCGAGCCATATTATCACATCTAGGGGTGAAAATAGATTGGATATGGATGAATATTAGTGATATTATATTCATTTATATATATTTTTGATTTAGATTTGGATTAAGATTTGGATTCATATGCAGATACCTCACATATGTATACAAAAATAGATACTATTAGATACAAATACAACTCTAATATAAATTAGAATGAATACAATGATTTATATTTATCGGAACAAGAAAACCGTTTGTGCAGGTAGTATATCTACAAATGTAACAAATTTTCTTTTCTCTACTTTACAAGTATGACATACAAGTTGAGAATATAATGTTTTTATTACTTATAGTTTTATAGAGATATATAAAGCAAATCTCGTGTTTAAAATTTGAAAAATCAAATTTGTTGTGAAATTTTATTTTTTTGGATCAGTGAATATAATCTAATTAATCCAAAATAATTTCTTATTCTCAAAATACCTTCAAAATCCCTCAATTTCTAAAAGTTACAATTTTTTAAAATTTTAGAGAAAAACCTTTTCTCTTCTTTTCATCTTTTTTCTTTCTTCTCTCCCTTTTCTTTCTTCCTTTCACTTTCCTTCTTCCTCTTTCCATTTCTCCTATGTTGTGTGCTTGTTTCTCCAGCGCTAGGGTGGCCTATCGTGGCCATGGGGCGAGGTGGGGTGAGGTGGATGGATGGACGGAGTGAGGCGACATCTAGGGTGGGGCGTCGGCTGGCGTGACGTTTGGGTCGATGACTTCTCAGGGTGACCGGGGTGGTGGCCTCACTCGACAGCCGAGGTGACAACCTCACTCGATGGATGGGGCAGTGGCCTCTCTCGACAACTGGGGTGGCGGCTAGAAAGAGTGTCGAACAGCCTAGAAGACAAGCAAGTGTAGCAGCAAGTTAGGGTTAGATTCAAGTACGAATACTGAAGTGGCAATCCGACGACAATCCCGAAGCAAGCAAGAGTGCATTACATATAACCCTTTGGGCTAAAAGCATACGAATATAAGTTTTTGGACGAAAAATACACGACTGTAAAGCTATCAATCGGAAATACATGAATGCAATTCTTTGGTCGAAAACACACGAATATAGGCCTTTGGCCAAAAACACACGTATATAAGCATTTAGGCCAAAAACACTCGAATATAAGTCTTTGGGCTAAAAACACACGAATATAAGCATTTGGACTAAAAACACACGAATATAAGCTTTTGGTCAAAAACGCACGAATCTAATCTTTTGGGCTAAAAACACACGAATATAACTATTTGGACCAAAAACACATGAATGTAATAATTTGGGCTAAAAATACATGAATATAAGTTTTTGACGAAAAAACACATGAATATATGCTTTTAAGACAAAAACACATGAATATATGCTTTTAAGACAAAAACACACGAATATTGGTCTTTGGACAAAAATATACGAGTATAAGTTTTTTTTATCCAAAAACACATGAGTATGTGCCTTTGGGCCAAAAACACATGACTATAAACATTTGGGTTAGAAATACACGACTATAAGCCTTTGGCCTAAAATATATTATTATAAGTCTTTGTGCTAAAAACAGATGGATATAAATCTTTTGGCTAAAAACACACGAATATAAGTATTTAGGCTAAAAATACAAATATAAGCATTTGGACCAAACATACGAATATAAGCATCTAGGCTAAAACAAACGGATATAAGTTTTTTGACTAAAAACACATGAATAGAAGCCTTTGGGCCACAAACTCACGAGTATAAGCCTTTGAGCCAAAGACACATGAGTTTAAGCCTTCGGGTCAAAAACACAAAAGTATAAGCATTTGAACAAAAAACACATGAGTATAAGCATTTAGGCCAAAACACACGACTATAAGCCTTTGGACTAAAAAACACGAATGTAAGACTTTGGACAAAAGCAAACGAGTATACGTCTTTTAGTCAAAACACACGAATATATGCTTTTTGGCTAAAAATACAAGAATATATGCCTTTGGATTGAAAACACACAGATATAAGCCATTGTACCAAAAACACACACATATAAGTCTTTGGGCTAAAAACACACGCATATAAGTCTTTTAGCCAAAAACACGTGACTGTACGCCTTTGGGTAGAAAACACACGACTGTACGCTTTTGAGCTAAAGACACGACTACACATATTTGGGTCAAAAAGACATGAATATAAGCATCGGGACGAAGAACACACGATTATAAGCCAAAGGTCAAAAAACACGAATATAAGTCTTTGGGTTAAAAACACACGAATATAAGTATTTAGACAAAAAACATATGAATGTAAGACTTTGGATGAAAAACATACGAATATAATCCTTTAGACCAAAAACACACGAATTTATGCCTTTAAGCCAAAAACACATGAGTATAAGCTTTTAAAATAAAAAACACACGAGTATAAGCCTTTGGACTAAAAACACATGAATCTAAGCCTTTAGCCAAAAACACAAGAATTTGAGGATTTGGGCTAAAAACACACGAATATAAGCATTTGGGCTAAAAAACACGAATATAAGTCTTTATGCTAAAAACACACGAATGTAAGCCTTTGGGCTAAAAACACGTGAATGTATGTCTTTAAGTAAAAAACACAAGAATATAACCTTTTGGGCTAAAAACATACGGATATTGGCCTTTGGGTACAAACATAAATATCGGCCTTAGGGACAAAAATAAATGAGTATAAGTCTTTGTGCTAAAAACACATGACTATATGTCTTTGAGCCAGAAACACACGACTATAACCATTCTAGCTCGAAACACATTATTATAAGTCTTTGGGTTAAAAACACATGAATATAGGCTTTTGAGTAAAAACATGCGAATATATGACGTTGGGCAAAAACACGAGCATAATCCTTTGTACCAAAAAGACACAACTGTAACACGTTAAGCCAAAAACAGACGAATATAAGGCTTTGTACTAAAAACAAACGAATATAAGCATTTAGGCTAAAAAGATATGAATGTAAGAAATTGGCCAAAACATACGAATATAATCCTATAGTCTAAAACATACGAATATAAGTTTTTGGGCGAAAAACACACGATTATAAGTCTTCGGGCTAAAAACACAATAATCTAAGTCTTTGTCCAAAAACTCAAGAACATAAATCTCTAGCTAAAAACACACAAATATAAGCATTTGGGCCAAAAAATATGAATGAAAGCTTTTGTGCTAAAAAATATATGGATATAAGTTTTCCGGCTAAAAATACACGAATATAAGTCTTTGGGCTAAAAACACACGAGTATAAGTCTTTTGGTCAAAAACACATGAGTATAAGCATTTAGTCTAAAAACACACGAGTATAAACATTTAGACTAAAAACACATGAATATATGCCTTTCGGCTAAAAACACATAAATAAATATTTTTTTGCTAAAAAC